>JAAAKL020006383.1:0-18078 GCA_010016065.2 Carybdea cf. marsupialis auct. non (Linnaeus, 1758)
AAATTCGGATTGGTGAGGATGAATTTTTTAATTTCCAATATCACATTTCCTGCAAAGTCTGGGGTAAAAACAGTTTCTGTCATGCACTTGGGTAAATGGGTAAAATAGAGACGAGGACAGACTCATTCAGACATGCATTTTATAAGCTTAAGACACCGTCGCCACAAAAGTTGACTATTTGCAACATGTGGCCATGTACATTTGTGAAGTTTCGTCAGTTCGAGAAACAGAAGGCGAGCGCTAAACTCACGGTGAAAGCGTTTTCACTTCGTTTTTCTGCAACGCGCGTTCTTGCGATGGAAGCTTAAGGAAGTTATATTTTTTCAGATGGAAAAATGGTTTCCTTTGAGACGTTTTGGATAAATGAGGTTCGGATAGGCAGGGTTCGGATAAACGAGGATGTACTGTCCTTAATGTATACAAGTATCAAAGAAATATTATCGATAGTAGGCTTGCTTCTTATTTCTTTACCATTAAGTTAGATTTGATAGATTGAATAACGTTGAATCAACAGGATTATTAAGTCTGTGATTACTATGCATAAATAATACTGTACATACGTTGAGGAAGCATTTGAGTGTCTCGTGTCCATAACTTGTCATACGATAAGTAATTGATCGATTTTCTTTATTAAAGTTCAGATCTGCATTATCATTATACGAGATTTATTTGCTTGCTGTTGTATGCAATTCGGGATTAACCGCCTAGGTATTTACAGATCCAGGGCTTGCAAGATCAAGTTATCATGGATTTGTATTTAAAACGCAGCGCAATCAAGGAGAGGAGCGAGAACACAAAGTGGTTTGAACATCAGTCATGGAAAAGTAAGAACCCAGTTTATTGCTCAGGTATTAATGCCACTGTATCATTATGCACAAACCGTCATGACTACCTTCATTTAAGTAGGAGATTTTACAGATTTTAATTTTTATAACTATTTCAAGGCAAACAATAAAATATGAAGTGCTCTATGATTAAGGCTTAACCTTCACTCTAACAAAACAGATAGACATACAAAGATCATAACAAACATGATATTTTCCCGTATATTTTAGAACTCGACTTGCTAGGAGTAATTCGGTTTACTATTTCATGTTGATTTTATACGCTTTGGATTCTGCTAGGTTATAGGTACAATTGTTGTTATCCAATAATCCTTTGCCCCCTGTGAAGCATGATTGAGTAACAAGACTATTCCACATTTCATGCTCTCTCACATGCAGCCTATACACAAGGACGGAATTATTAAAATAGCCTAGAAACATAGTTTGTGAATTGGAAATTAAAAAGACAAATACACTTTACATTAGATATAAACTAGTACTCATGCAGAAGTTAACATGTAAGCATAGCAGAGAGTAGCAAAATTACGTTCTACAACTTCCCTTACCCATATTTGCTTTGAAAAAATGATGACTTCATCAAAAAGATAGTTGTACGCTTTGCTCTTACCCCCTTTCCCGTAGTCAGAGCGTAGGTATTTTGTGAAGTACCCCGCATCTGCAGAACAAATTGATGTTTCCTATTATTATTTACTATCATCAGTCATAGTCTTGTAGTTGCTAGTTAACGATATTGTGAGTTAAGGACAGTGGCTGTTGTGTCCCCTGGGGTTAGTTCAGCGGCCTGTCACTCAGTCATGATGTAATGAGCGTCAGTGGAGCAAATGATGTAATGAGATGAAACGAGAAGTTGTAGTCAGATTTTGTAGAAAGAAAATGGAGGAGGGATTTTGCTCATGCTATCTGCTATATATTTACTTGCGACTTGCTGCTTGCGCATCGTTCGGGTTTAATAGTAGCAAATTAAAACTGAATATGTTCAGTGGTCGTTCATACCAATATACATCAAATTTCACACAGCCCTAAGAAGACGAGGCTCTAACATATTCGCTTATTCCGAGTGGATGGGACCAGAAATACGTGGCTAATTAACTTATCTCATTTCTATCATAAAGTGGAATTTGGAAGGAGGAGAAAGATTCTGCTTTCAAAATAAGCAGGTACACAGGAATGAATATACAGAGTGATAGAATGAGAAGTGCTTTGTGTTATACAAGAATGCGAGGAGTTGTTGGACAAAAGACACATTTTTATCTAAACGCGTTTTTTTATAAGACAGATCAGGATTTTAGGAACTTTAAAGCCGTCTCTTCAAGTTTTCAAAAAAAATTATTTTGCTTTGGAGATAAAGAGCTCAATATTGGTAAAGAAACTATTTGACAAAGGCATAAAAAATGGATATCAATGTTTCGGGAACTGCATCATTCCTTGTCAGAATTACGATCTTTAATGTGCAGATCTACAAATTTACGCAATCGAGATAATATTCCATTAACGTTTGCCACAATGATGTAGGCAAGCCATGTATTTCATCAAAAATAACATCACGGATAAAATCAAGAGAAATAATTACTTAAATTTTTAAAACAGTAAATAGCAAATTTACGAAAGACATACACTATCTGGTCTTTTCTCCTCGTCCATCTATGTCGCAGAACCAAAAAGATCCAAATAGCATGGTTTGTAACTTTTGGTCTTTCTTTTAAGACCATATCTTACACATATTATTACAGGGTACCCATGACATTCTTATCCTAATGCGAAATTTCTTTTCTGAGGTTGGTATGTACACCCATACGTAGTTGTAGCTCTAAATACGTTTTAGTGTATTACCACTTAACGTTCCGTTGGTAAATGTATCTGAGAGTCAATTTGCTATGTGCTATGTGCTATCCACGTCGTGATGAAGACCCAAGCAGTTAACTTCTGACTATAAAGAATTTTTGCAGGGCTTGAAAACCTTCTATTGAGTTATGTGTTGGGGGGAATATCATCAGCAAAATCTGTATCGGTGAAGTATGCTGTAGGCTGACGAAAGTTTGCTCTAGGTTGCAACTTCAAGCCTCCGTAGTTCATGGTATCCATAAGATGTAATAAATAACTAGAATAAAAAAAAGGGAGTCAGATCATTATGTTGACGAAATTCTTGTAAACTTCAGATGGGGTTTGTTTCTCTATCCGTGGTTAATGCTATCATCTATCGTAAAAATGGCTCAGGATTCTGAGCAAATTGGGATCTAGTTAAAAATACTTTTAGAACGTACTTGAGTTTTGTTTACCTATTTTCAAAAAACGAGATCGGTTGGAACTACCTTTTCAATAAAGTTAGTACAGTTAGTCTCTTGCAAATTTTGAGTCATAGTTCTTATGAGTTTCATCTTGTGTAGTTGATAAGGATGTGATTCCTAAAAACTCGCCTTGTTATGGTCAGTTCAGCACACCAGCAGCGATGGCAGGATGGAAGCTATGTTCTAACATTTCTGATCATCTTTAAAACTATGAGTTCTTTTTTAGGTTTCAACCAAATATATAACGAATAATGACCTGCATTTTATATACTAAATCCGTTCTGACGGCTCAGAATTCTTAAACTTTGTGTGATGATTTATTGTCGCCATTATTGATGGAACTTCTTGTCCGAGAGATCGGGGACTGCACATTGCAGCCAGCACCCAAGAGTTCTTAATTCTACTAAATGCTGCTCTAGGCAGGTTGCAAGAAGTTAAATCCACCCAGAACGGCTGGTTTGCAGTCTATTTGGCCTCTGTCGATGGCGATCATGCGTTGGTGAAAAAGGGCCTTTAAACCTCAACTTTTACCATCGGAGGGGGTGAAAAGGTCATCAGAAACCTGGACAATCAGTTGAACTTAGCTTCTTCCAACAATGCCACGTTTCCCTTTTGATGTCCATTAGTTTCCTGGCAACCACTATCATATGTTTGCAGTCTGACTAGGATTGTAGATTTCATTATGAGCAAAGTTGTCGACTTTTCCTAGTAATATCCCTCATCACCAGGCTGCCAAATTGCCATCTTTCACTGCACCACTGTCTTTGCAGTCTGACTTCATGGGAAATCTTGGCAGTACTTGAAGCGGTAAAGCCAGCAAGTAAATAATTTCCATTTCCGACACTGAGAAACCTTTTGGAGAATTCAGACTCCTTTATGACGGCGGTGTTCCTTTTTTTGTTTGAAACATTCTATCAAGTCTCATTCTATGTCTTCTTGCTCTGCCGTCACATACTCCCTTTCTGAGGCAGCAATCCGCATATGACAACTTCATTAATACGGTAGCTTTGTTCTGTTTTAATATGATACTTGCTGGAATATTTTGTTATTTTGCCAAGTGGCTACAATTTGTGTTCAACTTTGCTCAGATTTTTGTGTTTAAGAGTTATGGTTTGTTTTACAGATTTTCTTTGCTAGCAGTTGACATTTTAAAAATACTGCTCAAAAGTTATAAAGGATATTGAAGCTTTACCTGACAAAAACTCAGTTTATTATTCATAAAATGTGTTTGCTTACTTGATTTATTCTTGCCTACCAACGACATGCCCTTAAAATGCCTTAACGTTGTATTACCAGCTTACGTTAATTACACTATGCAAGAATAATTATGTAAATGATGCAAGGCAGTGGCGGCTGGTAGTCTTAAAGGATGGTAGGGCAGAGTATTGAGGAATGGTGTTTTGGGGCGTTGCCATAAACGTTTCCTTTGAACCACGCTCTTTTATTGCTTTTAGTCCTTTTTTCGATGAAAACAATTTATTTGCCATATCATCATCTACGTTCTAAATAACAACACGCAGCCACCCCCTAGAGGCCTTCACTTTGCGTGGTCATATAGCATTCTAATGAGCGACTTTTTTCTTTTCAAAAAAGTGATATAGTTTCAACCAGACTTTTGATTTCCATAAGGCATAATACATGGAAACTTATTTAGTGCATAATTGATAAGCATATAAAGAAACACGACAGTCTGCATTTTGGAAAATATATCAGGAGTTGTGTCAGTGCCATCTAGTGTCGTATCTTCTTTATATAGAAATACTTGGGAGGGTGCCCGACCCTTAAACCTAATACAGCCTCAGGTCCCCCGCTATGGATTTGAAGGGGTGGGTGGCAAAAATCAAAAGAGAATTTTTCCTGGCAATTTTGCTTTAGCAAGCAAAGAGATTATGATATCATGTTTAAAATTGTATGCTCCCTTAAAGTCCTTCTCGGCTAAAACGTATAGGGGACATGCCTCCCTGTCCCTGGCAGTGGGAACCCTACATCGCTGGGAATATTAAAATGCTGAAGCACAAAATATGAAGGAATGTGTTGGCGTTCCACGTTACCAGTAAAGATGTGGCTTAAATAAGGGGTACTCCTTCCTAATTTTATTATCTCGAGCTTATACCCGTAACTGTGAAGGGCCGCGAAATCAGTATAAGAATAGTGTTCACAATGGATGAAAATGCTGGGACAAACTATCTCAACGGGATATCTAGGGTAGCTTAACAAAAGGACTGCATATACTCATATGACCCATGCAATGTTACTCTGCAAGTTATGTGCTACAAATGTTTCAAATAGAAATTGAACCATGCACATGAAGCAGTGAAGCAACGTGAGTACTACAAGCTAAAAATGTATCTACAAATAAGAAGAACATGATGGCTCATTATATCATACATGTGTTACTAGGTACCTGTGTAGGCCTACCATCCACCCGAGGTCAAACAGTACGCACAACTTTATACTCATCATTCCACGACAGGTTTAAAAGTTTCTACTTAACTTCAACCGTGTTTACCTCTGGATCAATGACATTTTGTCCTCCACAGCTACCTTGTCAAATTTCAAGGACTAATGTCTCAGTGTAAGCTTAACAATTTGAGAACGAGAACCGTTTCCATGGTTACAAATGGGGCAAGAGGACTAGATACTCCTTTTTCACGAGTCTTAGCAAATGAAATGCTGACAATTTACTCGTCATCCGCAAGAAAACAATAGCTCTAATGGAGCAAGGCGCCATTTTGCCCTCGAGGATCCTGTACGCTGATAACAATTTTTTTGGAAAGAGTATCCACAAGGTCTGGATCAGCATTTTCTAAACACAAACAGCAGTGTATTCAGTCTATACATATTGTCCACAGCATTTTTGAAAAGACTTAAGACTGTTAACCATGTGTTCATAACAAAGAAACGTTTCCTATATCTCACCAGAGGCCTTCACTAGACCTTTAAGTAGTCTTCGTGGTTGCTTGAAAGAGTGGTATTGAGACAGTGACTTTGAAATCGTAGAATATTTGTGCAGTCGAAGAGCTCGTTGGCGCGATAGCTCAGTGGATTAGTCTGCAGCTTCTATTGCAGAAGGTTCTAGGTTCAAATCCCACTCTGAGCGATAAGAAATTTAGTCTGTTTCATCAATTTGCAAACTAAGCCATCAAGTTGGCCGCCAAACCGGCGGGTCATCCTTCTGGAGAAGGCAAATGGGAACCACTTTATACTGGGGTCAAATTGTAACACAAGGAAGAGGAGATGCACCCCTCCCTGCCTTCGTGCAGAAGCCATTTGAAAAGGAAACCTTCGGGTCGCCCTCGACAGCGGTCGAGTAATATGATTTGATTTTAAAAAGCTCGTCTCTTCTTCAAAAAGCTTAGCATATGGTAAAGTAGTTACCAGTAATTCATGGCACATCTTATTATACTCATATCCGTTATAGACTGGTAATGTTTTCGATCTTTGAACAGCAGTACTCTCTGACGTTTCTTCCATTGGTCCTCCAACTATTTGTCATGAGCATCTGATTACCCAGTTGAGAGGTAATGTAAGATTTCAGGCATTTCCTGGTGTCATGGGAACCGAGGAACAGTCTAGGGTTATCATTTTTTAAAATGAAATTCGGTTTAAGGGAGAAAATGTTAAAGGAACTATGCCGGCCCTCAACACGAATCAGCTAAAATGTTCGTTGAACGATGTTATGCTGCTAAGTGAGGCCACCTTAAGTAAATCCGACTGTAAATCGTTCATTTATTTTACACATGAAGTCAAGAACCCCTTATCAAATGCCTATGCAATTAACTTAAGTATGGTATCTTATTGAATAAAACGTGATAGCGCTTTGGTATTGGTCTGTCGAATCTGTGTGGCGACATTAGAGCCCAGGCCACCTCCGCTACGTACCGTGCTATAAGTAAAGCTGTCAGAAGTAAACAAGGGAATTTATCCCACATTGTGATCGATAATGATTTTCCAAAAGAACATATTACAGAAGACTAGTGTGAAGTTGTTTCTCACACTTTCATTGGTAGTCTATATGCGCGTATGCTGCAATTTGCCTTACCTGTAGAGACCAACTGGGCATATGTTACCGATACAGCTTCACACATAAAAGAGTCTGCCAAGATTACAGGTGTTTGAATTTCAAAATTGGACGAGGCAAGGGATCTGGAATCTTTGACATTTCTACATCTTTGACATATGTTGTAAAATTTCATTCTGACGAGTATAATTTGGCATGATATTCAGATGGGTATTTAAATGACCAACAGTAATTCTTAAGCTTCGTAAAGATGTTATTGTTGTAAAAATTGTCTGTATTCGTCCGTGCGCTTTAAATGATTTGCATTATTTGGATTGATTTTAAAATGGCTCAAGAAATCTCGTCTAGCCATCTTAGGATTTACGTGACCAGCCAGAAAAACAAATTATGTAGTAGCATGCGATAAAAATGTATCTTTAGAAATAAATGAGAAACAGCCCCCTCTTGATTTGGAGCTTCATTATCTAACAGCTCCTGGTTTAGTACATTACCCGTATTAAAGATCTTGAACAAGCATAAGTCCCTCAAACAATGTAATATAGGCCAGTGTAGATTTATCAATCCACCACCTCGAGCTAGTTGCAAGGAGCAAATACAACTCTTATTTTTCGTGAATTCTTTGACGTTCGAGAACTCCGTTATGCTGTTACTAAACACATTTGATCCCCTCCCAGCCCCTTCCCTCACATGCCTGAGTATCAATTTTTGCGCTAATTTCATTTCCTATAAAGGGGAGAAAAATCGATTAGGGACTTAAGGAAAGAAATGAAGCATGTGCATGACTGAGTAGTTGTACCGTACCTCATATGGATAATGCGATTACGGACTGATTTAAGGAAAGCTTGAAGGTGCTCCAACTTAGCAGAGGACTCTAAGGTTTTCATCGAAGATGCATTTTTCTGTTAGACACGAGAAATGGAGCGAAAAATAAATTGAAAACATTAAAGAATATTCATGGGATACATTGCTGATCGTAGATGTTGCGAAACCCTTGGTTTTCAATAACTAGCAATGCTACTTCCTCAAATTGGCTGTTTCCCACCATGTATTCACCCACCTTCTCTTTTATTCCCCTGGTAAGCAAAATAAATATTTTACCTCTCAGACTATATCATCCGAAGCGTCACCACACAGATGCCGACTAGACTGTGTTTTCATGCAGAGAGACTCCAGGAACTAAACAGCTCGGTTAAGCCCCTGTCGAGGAAGAAAGACTCCTCATTTTCATTTACGTCCTGAAACTAATTTTGATGCTGAGAATATTCATCCTGGCCATTTAAGTTAACACTCAAATCTTCAGCTTTAATTTTCGAGAGATTCACAAAGTTTATCATCTTACAACATCGGAACACTTTGTTGTGGGCAATTTCCCCTGTTATTGTTGGTTGTGGTGCATAATCGAAGTGACTAAGCACTGAAAGCAAAGGCAACCGCCAAAAAGAACTCCGACGAATGTTTGAAGCCGACGTCTTGAAAGCTGGAGCGACGCTGCTTTTCTAATAGGTGCTCCTCCTTATTGCTAAAACTGATGAGCTACAACTCATAAAATTAAAATGTAAAATAAAACTGAGGACTTAAATCTCCAGATAAAGGAAGTGTGCTATTGTAATATCAGTAACGTGCAACACATGTCACTTTGTTCAGCTAAGACGACGGAGCTGACATCGAGGCAAGTTACTGTTGGGCAGCACCTCGATCAAGTCACATCTCTCATTCTGTGATGTTATGAATTACCTGTCTCCATGGCAACAGCACATCAAAGACAAATAAATCTGCCCATAATCTAGACGTTTTCTTTGTAAATTTGCAACTGGAAAGGTGGGCCGCTCGGACTTCGGGTACTGTCAAGGGGTGGTTAGCGTACTCTAACCTTTGTCATAAAAGTGTCCTGATTTTACTTGACAGCCAAAGCAGATAGACGTTCTTTAGAATAGATCACAAAATTTGTACGTGTTTGCAAGCCTAGCTTATGATAAATTATGGCCCGTGGAAAGTACTGTATTTGAGGGTAGATAGGTAACTGTTGATTTTGAGTAAAATTCCCTCCACCAATGATTTTTGTGGAACGTGTTATGAACGCTAGATTAAGATATCTACTCCCGCTTCTATTTTAATCAGTTCAAAATGGTTGAATTGTTCTTGACTGGAGCAAACATTTACATCAGGATCATACCCTAAAATATATATTATGGTTTTGAAATGGTATGCTGCGAATCTGTAAGTCGAAATGGTCCCGTGTACCTAATGAATTTTTACATTTGGTTTCTGTGAAATATTTTAAAACTTATTTATTTGTTGGGCGTCCACAGACATCCATTTTTTGAAAGCCTTAAATAGCAGAAAGGGGTCAAGGAACCCTTTCTAGACAAGTGGCATTCATTGGTAACTGTAGCACTGTAGACTCTAAATTCTTCTCGTTCTTTGAGGCAACTTCCCGCCTCTTCCATGTGGTAATTTGCAGACTTGGCTGTTGAGAGAAGAGTTGAGAATGGGTCAAAATTTTTTCTGTTCCTATTACTAGGGTTGCCAAGAAACGTCATTGTCGTTTGTGTTGATATTTGAATTTTACTAACTAAATCACCTCTTTTAAGAGACCATTATGGAAAGAAAGTCTGTTCAGCTCTTTCTAATGCTATTCCTGCCATCTTCAACTTACTGGAGTGTCTTGACTGTGTTTTTTAATTTAAATATTTAATTGATTCTACTTTGAATATATTTTCGTTCACCAAAAGTACATTTGATTTTAGTCAGTTGTCATTTTGTCAATTCGACTTTGATTCATTGACACTGTCAAGTAATAATGGGGAAACATCAAAAAGGAAATATGGGTCCAAATCTAGCTTGATTTTTGGTGTTTTCTCCTTTATTGCCAAAGCACATAGGGATATTAAATTAGTAATCCGGTAAATACTATATCCGCTAGCATATTTTTATCCAAAAATCACAGTTCCTTTCAAGTGTGGGACTCTGCTTGTTTTGCTGTATCAGGCAAATTTTTAGCTTACTTTTGACCTATTTTGAGTAAGCCGACCAGAAGATGTCTGATGAGGGTAGATACCTTAGAGAATAACAGCTATTTAGGGGTGCCATCTTGTCTAACGTCAAGATGCTTATCTCTGTGCTGAGAAATAGGAGCCGAATTTATAATTGCTGTCATAAACGATTTGACATTTTTTCACAATCAATTTATGTCAGTAGTGATAATGTTCTTCTCCTCTTCTGATGGCAACAATTCATTTGCAACACGTAGACTACATGTCAATCAGTATTGTCCTTGAATCAAGGTAATTAGCTTTGCTACAACTCTTTTACTGTTTGCAACGACATGGCAAGTAAACATATAAAATAGTCAGCAGCAATCAGACAAAACTGTCAATCCCATCTCCTCAAAAAATTTGACATAAAGGCGTCTTACAACGCAAAGTCCATGTCGTCTTAAACTTAATCCAATTAATATTGGACCAACCATACTTCTTAGTTTGTTTTATGCATTATTAGATTCGTTGATACTTGTAAGTTCTTCATTGTGTACAGTTACTACCTGTTTGTATGTTGTTTCTACCTATGTAAACAGAGCGTTCATTAGCATATTGGCTTTTACACTCGCTCCATTCAAATTGACCAAGTGCATTTAAAGCTTAACATGCAATGGCAGCCAAGCATTACAAAGCCTTAGCTCATAAAAAACAAGGGACCAGAAGTTCAATTCTAAGTGATATTGATCTTGCGGTACCTCAAATATATACTCCAAAAATACGCTTTGCGACAGTGCTTGAATCCACGTCATCTCGCTGACCTTTTACTACATAATTTGATGTAATTCATAATGTCGTGAAACCAGCACAATTCATGATACTTGTTAACCGGAGAGGACAGTCTGGGTCCTCCGATTATGACGTCTATCTTAATGATGGCTTCCTCTTTCAGTCTACACGCACACACGTGAAATGATTGTTTGAATTCTGCCTCAGCAAGACGACATTTCATCTGGATTTAACAATGCAAAGCGTACTGCTAATTTGACTAGAATTGACATGGTCCTCATAAATCGCTAAAGTTGTATTACGATAACCTCTTCCCTACTGTTACCCCACTATTTACTACCACCAGTCTTAAACAAAAAACCAGAACTAAGTGCGTTTATAGTGCTATACATTTTACAAGTTTAGGGCTTCACAATATTTCTTCAAACTGTTATTCATTGTAGCATTTTCTTTACGGGTTCATGCTTGAAGTAAAAAATCGACGTGAAACATGTTTTGTTTCAAACTGGCAAGCTCACTTTTTTTGAAAACCTGTTTCAGACATAACCATTTCTTACTTGTTGGAAAGTATTGGATCATTCAAGTACAAAAAGATGTAAGTGTTTCTGCTGATGTTGCACAGCACTTAAAAATAGCGCCCTCAAATGTGCCTTTCTTTGACCATGATCGTTTAGAAGTCTCAATACTTTCTACACCTATGCGTCGTCATTGTTACGTCATAAAGGAAGGCGTACATCCATCTCTGTCTTTACTTTTATTTCTATGCTCGCTTTCACGTCTCCCCGAGTACGAAACGCATTTCAGATGACAACAATAATCAATTTATCATGAGATACAGATTTGGCAGATATATTTTGTTCGTTGACCTACACGCTACAACCTTCCTTATCATAGTGAAGTGTTTCTGTGACAACTATTAACCAAGTGTCTGACGGGATGCTGTTAATATCTTTTTGTTTGAAGAACCAGGAAGATCATATTTTTTAAGATATTTTTGATATATAAGCCGAGTACAGGCTAAACTTTAGGAACACAATCTGCAAACCATATGAATGCCAGTAATAATAATCTCTATATAGCTGTAGGTCGTCGAAGTTTAAGTCGAACACAACAACATATCTAATACATGGACGAGAAGGTTTGCAGGTAGCGCAACGCTGTGACTCCATTATGAACAGAGTTGTTTACAAAACAAAGATTTGGTACCCTTGTATCAAGTTAATCATGTCCTCTTTATCAAACAGAGGTCTACAGATTTTAAAAGATTGAAAGTGTAGAGATTGTACACTTACACAGTGTAGAGATTGTACACTTACACAGTGTAGAGATTGTACACTTACGCAGTGTAGAGATTTTACTTATGCAAATGTCATAGCAAGTGATGTTACATGATTGAAGTGAAGAAAAATATCTGACTGCCTATAAAACATTCAATTCACGCTTTCCTTAGGGTACTGAAACAAAAAAATGTCTGAAAAAAGGTACTAATGCCTATTTGATTTTTCACAGTCCATGCGCACTTTTCATCATTAGCAACCTTCAGGGAAATACAGAAATGCTAAATAAGTCCTTGAAAATATATTATTCCTATAACCGGACGAGACAGTAAGAGTTTGATGAGTTAAATGATAGGCCTACTTGTTTTATGGAAGAAATGATTGTTTGCCAATTTTTTCATGACATCGAAATGTTGTTGTTAAAAGGTTTATACACGTTATTTGATTGGATTGCTTGTAGTTTCGGGCATTTTTATGTTTAAACAAATGGAATCCCTGTAGATAATTGCGAAATACAAAAACTCTTTTAAATTCAACAGTTAAAGACAGCTTACCGAGTTCAAAGATTTGAGAATGATAATCAAAGATGAGAGAACCAATCCCCCATACATAGAGTGGTGAACGAGTGTATTAAGACATCAATGGAAGAGTTTAGATAATGTTTTTTGCACTCACATAAAAGCAATAGCTTATACTAAAGATAAATGGATATGCAAGCTTCATGTAAATAGAGAAGCCTTACTCCTAAACATAGCAAACCTTGATGAAGTCTGCAATTAAAATCTCTTCTTATTCCCAAGCCTGATCCCCTCGACTTGGAGCATACAGAAATTGTCATAAGAGGATGTAAAAGAATATTTTATTAACTAAAAGAATCGGGGAAGAAAATTTCAGGATGGTCTTAATGTGGGAATGGAAGAATACGCTTTTTTTGTTTTTTTCAAAGCAGCAGAACCTGATCAAAATGATTATACCAAAGATATCAACTTTAGCCTTTAATACCTTTGCTTTCTGCATGCCCCAATTTCCTTGCTTCCCTACCTCCAGTGCTTTTGGACATACCGGTAAACAAATAACAAACTGTTTGCACTACAAAACTTAAAAATTAACGAACTTCAATAATTGTTTTATGATACCAAAATATGAAACTATCCATGACAGTAGTTGAGTTTTGGCTTTGACAATCGGATTAGATCTTCACTAATCCATTATCTTACAAGAATGAACGATAATAGTTAATGCTAGTAAACATTATTTCATATTAATGGATCTCTGAATTTTGATGGTCTTGTCGAGGAATTGACAGTCTTATTGCATCTATCAAACATTCTGTTTTGCTTAAAGTTTAAAACAGGACATCTTTTATAGTGTATTTATCTTCAGTTTATTTTGCAGAGGGATCTATGAAGACATGTTCATTGCGTGTGTTAAACTGGTATACAGCATGTTCGAAAAGGAAGTGGTGCCACTATTAAATTACTTAACCAAAATCTTTATTTTGGAAGACTTTTAGGCTAAGTAAGACCTTGTGGTTTGTAAAATTTGCAGGATTTCCAAATTTTGACAAATGATTCTCCGACTCCAGTGGCCCAATGTAATTTCTCGCTAAAACTACCTGCCTCATATTTTTTGTCAAATAGACTGTATGCTGCCTGCAGTGTAACTCTCTTATGGTTTGCATTTTCATAGGGGGTAGAACTCCTGGCAGTTGAATAAGTTTCCTATCAAGAAATATGGCAATGTCTTTTAAGAGTACAGTTTTGATGGCAAGTACACATAAATAAATTGCTGCAGTTGTGCTGTCTAATTATAATAGGTGTATGTCGACCATCAAATAACGACAATATGTTTCGAATTTTGATGATTCCGTGTACGTGATCTATGAAATAGGTAAATAAAGCAGACTGACATATAGTTGATGCAGTCTTATGCACTGTTATTCATGAACGTATGGTTACATTTCGATATATGGTCCTTCCTCTTAGTGGCAACTGTGCTTCTGTAGTCTTCCTGTAAAGTACACACAACTCTAAATCAAAATTGATACAAGCAACGTTGCATAGCGGTGCTTCGTTCTGCCCTCCAAATCATGGTTACCTTATGTTCAAACCTTTCTGTATATATAACTTTAATTATGAGAGTAAGTGCCCTTTGTGAAACATGATGAAACAAGAGGTATTGGTGTATAATCTAATCAAATCCAGATTAACTCATTAGAAGCTGCAAATCATGTGTGATAAGACCTTAGGATACACTAAAGAATATGATACATTTGCAATAACAGGCGCTCTAGAAGTGCTAGTTAGATTTGGAATCCTTTTTTAATTATTTTTCGATTTTTCGTCTTTTTTCGACGAAATTCATTTCTCCTTCCACGCTATTTATAATTGCACAAAACCATAGATATACAATTATGACTTCATTCAATTATAACAGACAGTTGTGACAATACAACTTGTAAAAGCTTTTAAAAATACAAAAAGAAGCATTAAAAATCTTCTCTGCGCATTCTTGTGACTGAAGCGAACCAAAACGAGCGTTGTGTACGCGAATGCGCATAAAAATACACTTTCTTCAAGCAGAGGCTAGAATTCTGCGGAGGGTAAAGTAAAAAAGTAAAACACGAGGTATAAAACGAATGAAACAGTCAATAGTTTGTGAACACATACTAGAAGAAGTTGGATTAGAAAGCATTTTCAAATACAGTTGAAATTCACAAATAGTGCAACAAGAATTTATGAGCATGACCCGATGTTTGATTTAAAGCTCCGGAACAAAAGCGAGATTTTAAAAAAATGACAACGACTGAATGGAGCAGTTTTAGAATTCTGTCCTTAAACTGGAAAATGTACGACAATCAAACTTTGAAGTGAAAGAAGAAGTTAATATCCACTTGGAGATAGGCACCTACGATTTGTTTCATACTGCCCCAATAGGATGAAAATGAGAGGGGGGAGGACTGTTACTAATATCCCCCTTTTCCCCTCAGTTATTCCTGATGCTATAATATCTAATTCTTAGCAATACGTATCAACCTTTCAAAGACCTTACATGCTTCTCGAGCCAGTTGAATATAGCGAGTATTTGTCTGATCTCGCAAAAGCCAATATGGACGTCTTGAGCACAGTGGAATAATGTAGGCGTCTTGCAGTTGTGCATTTGAGATTGCAAAAGACGGTGATTTTCTTTCACAAAATGGGACTATGTTTGGGCTCATATTGCCCTGATAGAAATATTGGTAACAATAATAATCCACTTGGACAGAGGGTAGTATGAATAGCTTAATTGCTTAAACTACAATTTCAGCTAATTGTTTGAAATATAATGGTTTCAACGTTGCTGTCTGTTAAAAGTGCTTGTATTTCCGCACCGAACATTATGAGTAATTAGTCACAGATCAATGTTTCTGATATTGTATGTTTGTTTGTAATATTAATACAGTTTCTACTTGTCCTTTTTCTTTGTTTCCTCTACTAGCTTCATAAGAAGCAAAAGGTAAAAGAGGAAAATATTGCTGTCCATACACGCATTTTATAGGGAGTATTGAAGTTCCCAAATACTCTCAAAAACCAGTGGTTTCCAATCCCTTTTACAGAAAACAATCACGCGGCTTGAGTTTGGTATTTCTAAGATGCAAATGAAAAGACATCAAGTTATATAACACTATCAGCAGACATTGTAACCCATGAACAGAATCAAAATATAAAACCATGAATGTACTCTAACCCATATCACAAGATTTTGTTACATTGTCTCCTTGCATGTTCAAAGTTGCAAGTGGTATTTGTCACTTTGCGAAGCACTACTCCAACGAGGTGTTTTGTTGTACTAAGCAATTTTTCGGAGAACGAGACTACTTCAATGCCTCTTCAATGGTAGTTCAGCCTAAAACAAAACACAGTTTGAAATAAGTAGTTTTAATGCTGTGGAATAATTTGAAAAGTTTATTTATTTATTTTGAAACATAGGTATAGTGACACTGCTCAGGTATATATGCCAATCAGCACCTTGTTTACAATATGAAAAATTCATATGGAATTCGTAATCTAGCTATTTAATTTTACTGTCACATTCCAGTAGACGAGGGAGAAGTGGACAGCCTTTTGGACTCTATTCAGGCAAGTGTTTTTAAACACGAATTGCCAAGATCAAAGTTACAGGATAAGCATTTGATATGTGAATACAAGACATGGAAGACAGGAATCTGCTCTGACAAGAATCTGCAATTCCAGATCACTTTGTCTCGAAGTGTTATTGGAATGCATCTTTGTTACAGAGCATGCAAGCAAACTTTTGTCCAAAACCTCCAATCATCTCATAAACAATGTGTATATGATTAGTTTAAATTGTCACCGAATAGACAAAACAGCTATTCTTAATTTCAAATTTTTGCTGATATTGTTGTGTACAAGATGTTGAAGTCGTGCCAACCTCTCTACGTATCAGGTGCCAAGTTGTTCCATTCCATTCGTAAACGATGACCTATCTTGAAGCTTTACCGCCTAACCAGCAGAAAGTGGCAAATCATTCCAAGCTGATCAAATTATTCAGATATTCAAATCACCACACATCAAAGTAATATTAGACTACTCTGATATTGTTTTTGGCTGCCGTGCAGACCTCGCCCTGATTTTTCAATCCAATCGATTTAAGCTGCATCCACTGTTACCTGACGTAGAGCGTTGCTGTATGACTGTTTTTTAACAATTTTCAATAAACATGTCGTTGAGAAACTATAAAAAATAGAGGATTAAGGTAAAGACAAACGGGATTATCTTGAAGATGTATATCCAAGTGTTAGGGTCTGCAAAACTCTTCAGCTACTGTTTCCACTTTTAAGAATAAATGTGATGTAAAGGGTACATGTAATTTCTGAATACGATGATTTTTCAAGATTTAAGATTGAAGTCACAGCCATTCCCCAAAGAACGGTAAAAGTAGGGGAAAATATCCATGGTACAAATGCAAAATTCGTCTGCATTTAAAAGCTTGAGGTAACACTAAATACCAATAAGTAATACCATTCCCCTTTGAATTTAATGCAAGACTAATTAACTTTCACTCCAAGGCTTGAGACAATTAAATATATGACCTAAATTAGCGATAGACATATGCCAAATTTTTGAAGATTTGAACAGTTTTGACTGATTTTAATTCTGTCCGCTTTTTATTTGCTATAGATTTCTCTCTGTTTTCTAATTTACATGATTATGTCAAATCACTACGGCCTCAGCAAAAATTATTTAGATCGCTATGTCTTGCCTACATTTGACTGCCTTCTAAATAGGTTTACCGTACTATTTACACTTACCTTAAATTACCTACCGCAAATCCAGTATCACTGGATCACCGTATTGCAAGGAGAGGATCCAAGGAAAAGTAGTGTCCCCTGTATTAATTATTTGCTAGCTCAAGATATCGTTTATGTCCTAATGTTAAACTGTCAATTTACCGTACTTCTGGGTTGAAACTTGTAAAAATATCATGGCAACATTTGCTGTATAGACTTTTTAAATCGTCTCCAGTGCAAATCTAGCAGTATAAAGGAAATGTTGGGGAGTAGATGTCCGTTAACATGACAGAATTTGAAACAGTGGCTAGTGTAGTTCAGTTCGTATTCTGTTAGGTACTAAAGAAAACGTTTACAACTTGCATTAAACAGATGGAGGTACATTGCGCAATGTTTATTGATACATTTCTAAAGTGTCAACCCCCCTTCTTACTTCAAGAATTATAAAAAGGGTTCGTTATCTATTCAAATTGACAGATATCATTAATAGAAGACAAACCAATTACTGTAACAATATCTAATTACTTATTCTACATCAACGGCTCTTTAATAATTAAGAAAATAATGGCAACATCTTTGTTGATGTCAAAATTTGC
>JAAAKL020006384.1:0-18076 GCA_010016065.2 Carybdea cf. marsupialis auct. non (Linnaeus, 1758)
GAAGACTAAAGATCAAGAGTAACTGTAGGAAGAAGAACAACAACAACGATGAAAAACGGTGAAAATAGAAGACTAAAGATCAAGAGTAACAGTAGGAAGAAGAAAACAACAATGCAAAACGGTGAAAATAGAAGAGTAAAGATCAAGAGTAAAAGTAATCGGAAGAAAAACAACGATGAAAAACGGAGTACAGATCAAGAGTAACAGTACGAAGAAAAGAATATATGTGGAATGAACAAAAATAAGTAACAAGGTGAAGAATAAAGAAGACGAGTAACGATGGAATAAGAAGAACGGTGGATAAGAGAAAGATGACAGTGGACAGAAGACGAAGGATGGAAAGATAACGAATTACGGTGGAAAGATAACAAATTACGGTGAAAAGATAACGAATTACGGTGGAAAGATAACGAATTACGGTGGAAAGAAGATGAAGGATGGAAAGATAACGAATTACGGTGGAAAGGAGAAGAACAACGGTGGAAAAGAGAAGAATAAGAGTGGAAAGCAGAAGGCAACCCTTCAGCACACTAAAGAAAAATTGTCAAGATAGATCATTTAAAGCAGCCAGAAAATATGGTAGGTGCAGCATTGCAGGGTATCTCCATGACTTCCATTGATCAAAAGAAACCCTAAATCAACCCATCAAAAATATGTGAGACAACAAATTCTAACCTTCATCTGATTCTTCATTAATCTCTTCGATTACGTCATCAAGATCAACTACATCTACCCTCTCCTTTTCTCTTTGAGGTAAATTCACCTGTGGCAGATTTCCAGTTTTCTTGTGTAAACACTTCAGTTGTATCATGGTCTCCATCAGTTCCGTCAACTGGTGCATCCTAAGTATGAAGGGCTCCATTGAAAAAAGAATTGCATCGTCATCGGTAAATGCAATGCCTGATAACACGCCAGATGAAGATGATATTGATCCACCCACTCGAAATCTTTCCAGACCTGTCGCAAAAGAGGGAAGTCAAGTTTTAATAAATATTCCCCAAAATAGAGAATGATGAAGAGACTGTAGACTTTTAAAAAGGAAAATGTGAAAATCACTGCTTGTTTTGTACACAGCCAGTTCGGTCCACCGGACATTGTGCATCATGATATCTCTTTCAGAAGCTCTTCACATTCACTGTTAACCACGATCATTGACGATGTTTTAATAAGGAGTATGACAAATCCTTTAAAATTACTTACCAAGCTAGTACAATTGTAAAGATTAGTGCAAGAGAGTGGAAAAGACGTGGCGGTTGTGGACGTTATATTTCCATGGAAGGGGTAAGCGGTGCAGTTCAGTATTGTTGTTGTCGGAATGGTTTAAAAAGCTATCAATGGACTCGGGGTGAAATGCGTCGATAATTACTCCGATAAAAAGGCGAAATACACTTTGATTACTACATGTAGGAAATCAATAGTTTTGTGCTCCTTTTTTAACAGTACGGATCAAAACGTTGGCCAAAGGTGCAAGGCACGTTGCGCGCTGCGTAGGATCATATACCAGATGCTCCAGAAGTCAGATTTCTGTACTACAATGTAATAGGTGGAGCATGGAGGGCTGATGACACCACGTTTTCAGTTGATTTCAAACAGGTGTAGCATTGTGAAAAGCGGCCTACAAACCATAATAGGTCATCGTTAGAAAACAGATAGAAAATTTTTATTCTTAGTATAAATGATATTTTCCCAAGACTAAAACTTGTGACGCGTCTTAAATTAACTCAGTAGCCCAGTATATTCATTTTGGTTTTACATCAAGAAACGAATAAATGTATTTGTTGTTAAAGATTAAATGAACTGATAAAGTTACAAATAAGAAAGTAGAATTTTTCAAAAAAGGCAAAACCCACAACGTAAAGAAACGGCTGTTTGTCATTTTGATCGTATTCGATGTACTTCTTGTAAACATTGTCCCACACGATAGGCACTGTGAAAGCCCCATATTATGCGAGCTATAAGGGGTGAGGACACATTGACAACAAAACTTTTCATTAATAGTGCCCGGCGTTTGAAAAGTGCTCAGGGCCCCACACATCGGAAAACCGCCCTTGCAGCAAATTTGAGTGTTTAGATACCCCAATATCCCTTTTGGAGATATTTTACATCCTCTTGTTGTCTTACCTGCAGTTTGATTATACAGATAACTTTACCCAGCCTTTAATGCCCTCTATTTTATTGGTTAGTATTTTATGTCACCAACTATGTAACCTAAAATATATGTTTCATATTGCTTTACGAAATACTTGATGGGTAATGAATTAGATAACTTGCCATTTTATGTAATTCAATAATATTTAACTTCGTGCGCACAAAACCGTTGAGGTCATTGGATTAAAATCAGCATTAAACAGTTTCTGCATTTTGCGTTCTCGGGTAAGTAACCAGAGACGGACAGGAAAATTTACGTGGACAGCTGTCTTCTTCCCATAGGTGCCTCATTTACGTTGCAAGCATTTAGAAATCATGCTTTTGTAACTTAAAGGTCTTTAAACGTCTCTGTAAGGCATTCATCAGAGGCACCAGAAGTACTTCTGAAGGGCATATTTTACGTCCTTCTCCATACGGCATGCGATACCAAAGTTCAATCGTGCTTACTAGTTATGTATACACACAAATATCAACTGCCTCTTATATTGATGTAATCACTGTAATATGGGTCACATGTTATCATCATTTGGTATGAGCTTGCCCGAGTAGTTTATCGTTTGTCACTCTATCGATGTATCAAAGCCCCAATAATCTTCTGGGGCAACACATTTCTAATGTTTGATTTTCTTGTGGGCACCACTGCAACATTGTTATTAGGAAGCTGCGATTGGAGATCAGAACACTACGCAGGCGCAGTGCAAATGTAAATCAGGATTTAATGCACTGACATTAGCAAACCGTTCGAGGAAATTTAAGCAATTTCATTTGGGAAGAGAAAATAGCTGTGCATCTCTACACAAGTAGTATGACCATTGAGGAAGCTTATCTTGCATTCTAAAATATTATCATGTATGCATATTTTCAGCGAAATACAAGCGAACGTGATTGGACGAATGAAGTGGTGTTGAATCTGCTCGATGAGTGTGGAATGACGAAGACCTTGCTCAATGGAATAGCTGTACCTAGATTGTAAATTAAAACTCTCTCTACACACTCTTAAAATCTGCGGCTGAGAACAAATCCTTCAAGGCCGAATTCCGGAAGATTGAGAGGTTCTATTAAAACACTAACGATGTAGTGTTAAGAAAGCCTTAATTTTTCTGAACGTATATAAATCGGGCATTAAGACATTTTGGCTGGAATACATAGCGGAGCTGTGTATTGTATTAAACAAGGAGGTCTGACTAGGAATAGAAACAGAAAAATTAGGACGGAACTGAGCCAAATGACGTTAGGCTAATCCACTGTCCCTTATGAGGTGAGCGTGAGAAACATGTCCTTCATAATGCTGGAATTGTCCAGCGCTTAGTAAGTGAAATATAAAATATAAGGAACATTACCACGGGACCTTTAAATCAATCTTAATGCCCTGCAGATGATGTTCAGCATATATTGACATGCAATGTATGATTTATGTTCATGAACCATGTCCTCTTCTTCCAACTAATAATTATCAATGTGAGATTCAAAATTCAGCCTTAAGTTGACATGTTACGATACGTTTTCACCTGGTTGCATTTCTCGTGATAATTCATCCCTAGTTTCTCTTATATCTCCATTTTTTCGGGTTTTAAATGGGTATCAGTAAAATATGAAAAATATCCTTCCCTCCTTATCAATACAAACCATCGTAATTTACTCTCGCTAACTGAAAAGATTTCCACCCCATACAAACATCAAGGCTTTCTCAACCTTTGGTGTACCCCCTAATGTATGTCTCCAGACAGAAAATATAACTAGAATAGAAAAAGTGTGGTACCAGTACCACTTTACCGCAGAGACGAATGCGTTTCAGGCTTACAGAATTGGTGGGTGGCACGGTGGCAACTTCCAGTGGTTTTTCTAGAGGAGTCCATCAGCCATGGCCTTACTGAAGACATGAATAAGGTGTAAAAATATTGAAGTATAGTATTGTTAAATATCGTTACGCATTCCATCAACAAAGCGATCAAATATCCAGCACATAGCCACTTCCAAGTATTACTTGTAGTAATACTTATAGATCGCAAACATCAAGATAAACCTCTAACCAATTAAATTCTTCACGCCATTTCAAAAGATCCAAATTTAATGTTGTCATTGTCCCGATGTATCTATGTAGCATTTAAAACCTTAAATACGCAGCTAAAAACAAGCAATCACAAAAAATGCCTTAAAATATACCATCTTATAAATTATTAAATTAAGACGTCAGTCTTATCACGATTGACAATGAAGCATAAACAATACGGAAACCGATACCGGATTGAAACCGTGGATTTTTGTATTTCATGGACATTTCCGAACCTACTCCTAATGCCACTAGAAACACAAGGGCTTTTACTTAACTTCGTTGAATTTTACAAAAAATTTTCAACAAAACCGACATAACTTCGACCTTTCCTTAGATTAATCAGCAATATCGCCAAGGTAAGATTTAATGCTAAATCACAGAAGTCGTTAGCAAAAAATTGAAGGAAATAGTAAATGTGAAAAAAATCCTTGCACATGGTTCCTGCTAGTAAACATATATTGGGGTGTGGAAATGATTATAAAGAGAAATTTCCATGAAAAACCAGAACACATTAAAACGTTTCTGGACTGGGAGGCAATAGCAGCATTGTAAGATATAAAAGGCAAACATACCGGGCTGTAACAAGTTAGGTGTTGATGTGATCACTCTGCTCGATGATGTACTTAATGAGTTCACATTGAATTGACTGCCAGCAGGAAAGTGTCCTTTTTTCATGGCTCCTGTGGTGACTTGAGAAACTGGAACATGTACAAGCGCATGTGCTCCCCCGAGAGCGTCACGTAAATGATGCAGTATATCTCGGTATTGCTTAAACAGAGATACACAGGAATAAAGTCTTCCAAGTAACCCCTCATCCATGTCAATAATAGCACCTCTCCCTTTTCTCTTTTTGGTCATTCTATTTGCCAATGATTGACCCTCATCTGTATCCTTTTCTATCACTGCAGCCAAGTTATCTGTTTCCCTATCTCTGTCAAAATCCACACAACCTTCAATATATTTCCGACATAGGGCAACCAGTTGATTTGTTATCTAAAACAAGAATATTAAACTATTAAAACTATACCTTGCTCTAGGACCATGGTGGTAACCACTGACTGCGGTGGCGCTTAGCACTTTGCACGTGACTGACGGAAGGGTTCAAAGTGGGAGGGGTTGCCGAAAGGAGGTAAGTGGTAACCCGAGGTAACTCTCTTCCTGTGCCCAGTTTGACACTTCTGTCGTAAAAGTTTCGGGTTTCTACATACCCTAAGCATCACAGTACTAGTTATTGTAGGAACCACTGTCAGAAACAAGATCAGATTGCTAATCACAATCATCGTGACACTGTTTGTTTATAAATTAAGCCTTATACTGGGCATTCAACGTCACATCGTAGCAACACAACATTGAACATTCCGGCAGGAAAAGATTAACTGATGGGTGGCAGAAGTAGAAATAAACGTCTGTTTAATAGTGCTGGGTGTTACGATAGCGCATGCTCGCAAGTTTGTCTTCTTTCTGAGGCTTACGTTGTAGCAATTTGAAGAGTTAGGCAGCCAACCAGACTGAGATAGCATATAAAGGTCTTGTAAAGCTTATGGTCAAATTGATTACCTGGATTGCCTCTAGTCGCCTCAAGGTTCCCTTTTTTCTTGTATGTGGAACATCAGTTCAGCTCATTATTGGCTATAATATTATTACTGAATTGTACAGTCACCAAGTGAGTGTGGATCAGTTTGGTATCAGTTTCATTGTCTGCCTTTTCAATTTCAATTCTTACGAGTAGTGTCAGACGAAATAAGCCTTTTCAGTACAAAATTATTTTCGCTACCTCGTAAAGTTCTATTGTTCTGTATTATCAACAAACTTTCGTCATCTATCTACAAGATAGGAGTAGCCTTAGGCCTTGATTGAGTTCAAAAGACAAGTGAGGACAAGAGACAAAAAGTGTACCGCTGAGAAATAACCAAATTTGATAGTAATGTGTACAAATTGTTTTAAGACTAAATCTAGTTGTTAGTACCGCTTGAAAATCAACCTCTGTTTTCAGTTTGTCAGTGCCAGCAGATTTGCTGTCTTTGCTCGCCTTTAACATAGTATTTATCCTCCTTGAGTGATGGAATCTCTTCATTCTGTCTTTCTCTCGCTCTCTCTCACTCGCTATCTTCAACTATACCTGACAAAAACAAAGCGTATGCATCTGTTAAATAATTTCACTACTCACTCTGGAATCCCATCTGGCATTCATGATCATGGTTGAAAGTAAAGTAATGGATTGCTTAATAATCTAACTAGCATGCGCAGAATGACAAGGTCTCGACCACCACCTTACCATTCTATGGGAAACATCCTTTAGAAATGCAGTAAAAGAAAGGTTAAGCTTAATGGAGTATCATGAAGGAGTGGAAGAAAATTGGGATAAGATTTAAAATCGTCATCACAGACGGTGGTAATGCTCATATTGGAAAACAAAGCAAGAAAACATATATGAATCTATGAATCACTAAAAGCATGCTTGATAAGATGGGAGAGAGATGGGAATGGACGAATGGCAACACGCCAGATAGCAAACGAAGATACAGAAACCTAAATGATAGATTGAGGAAAATCACAGATGTAGCAAGAAGAAAATAGTGATGGAAGCAATATGAAGAAATCAAAGTTATGAATCAGAGAGGGAGCACATATGTTGTATATGAATGAGGTACGTCATTTGCGGTGAAATAAAGGTACAACACCAAAAGGCATCTTAAACCAAAATGGGACATTGATGATATAGAAGATCTCACGAAAGATTGGATTCAATATACAGAAGAACTATAGTCAGGAGAAGGTGGGTCTATTTCCATACAACCAGAAATAGAAAAAGATGCTGAAGGGGATTTCAAGGGACCTGACATTAGCCTTGGTAAAGTTGGAGATGTCTGAAGGAACAGATGACATCCCAAGTGAAATTGGCGAATCCTGTGTGCAAATGGGGAAAAACCATTCAAGAACTTTGCAACAAGATATGCAAAGACTGCCTATGGCCTGAATATCTCCCAAAGATGTGTGCAAGTGCGGATAAAGAAGATAAATGCAGCCGAATGTGTAGAACACTGCACAATAAACCATCAAAAGTCATGGTAAAAATCTTTACAAGAAGAACAGAGAACAAAGCTGAAGCAATTATCGCATTTAAAAGAAGAAAAAGAACGCATAAAGCAAAATCTAAAATGATGCTTTGAGGTGAAAGATTCATAGACAATAATTTCACATCTATTTTGTTGATTTTGTCATAAGTGTTTGTTTACCTCAGATGGGCCGAGCTATTGTGACTACTAAAAGTAATAGGATAGAGAAGAAGAAGATTAGTATTGCAATTATGCAAGTCTTAGCATGAGAGAAGCAGAAGAGGAGACAGAGATACAAATAATGGGATAAGACTTCCATTAAGGTTTTCCTCTGTTACTCTTTAATTTATATGCAGAAAAAGTTATGAGAGAAGCTTTTGATTACAGTGATGGGAGTGTTAGGCAAGAGATATGTTACTTCAGGCTGTGAGATTTGTTGACGACCAGGTAATGTTAGCAGATTCGAAAGAAGGTCTACAAGAAATTGTGTCATAACTCAATGAAGTAGATGAAAGATATTAAATAAAGGTCAATGACCATGAAAATAAGACTATGAAAATAAGAAAGGAAAGATTAGAAGTTAATGGGGAAATTGACCGAGAGACCGTTGAGCAAGTGTGAGAGTTGAAATACTTGGGGAGTCACCATAGTCTAGTGGGTAAGTTCTTTGCCTTCAGTTCAAGAGGGTCAGGGATCAAATCCTGAGAGGCCATTTCTGACGCCAGGAAGAGTATCTGGTCTCAAAGTGCTCTATGCTCCAGTAACAAGTAACGTGAGCATGGACATCGCCCTTGCCCCTGAAAGGGTATTGCACGATGTTAAAACAGCACCACCATCATCATCATCATAACGGGGATGGAAGGTGCAGGAAGGAGATCTTATTCAGAATCATGTTGGAGAAGAAAGCATTCAATAAAAGAGAAGAAATGCTAAGTTTGAACTTGCAGATAAGAGTGCTACTACATGGCTGCAAGATGTAAACACACTCTACATTCAAAGAGAGTATTTTATGGCTGCTACTGAAGAATAAGGACGCCCAGCTATGGGAGGGTGGATCAGAGGGTAAAGGTTCAAAATCATTTCTGATAAATAAAAAACTCAGTAGAGACTTCCATGCAACACCAGGTACTTCTGCTAGTTAACAAAAAAAGAAAATGACAAAAGATCTTGTCCTGGAGGACAATGTTGAGGATAAGCTGGACTGATTCGGTGTTTAAGGAAGAAGTGCAAGAGTCAGTGAAGAAAGAAGTCATTTTGAAAGAGATAATCAAAAGAAGCAAGAAGTGTGTTGCTTACAACATCTGACATGAAGGCCTCATAAATGAATGGAAGGTAGACAAGACAGAAGGAGTGTTGGAAGCCTAGGGAAACGAATTCCACATTCATTTATACATTTGATGGGAAAAGCTCAATACATGGGCATCACAATGAACAAAGATGGCCTACTGGTTCATCTATTGTAAATGTTTCCAAAGGTTGTTTACTTCTCTAGCCATCATGGTAGCCCAGTCATAAGTTGTGCAATGAATTTATCTCCACATTTCAACTAGGTGCCCAATTTATTCAATGTGTTTCCATAGTGTCTTGGTTGTGCTCTTAACAACACATGCATAACCAATAAATCTTTCATAAACATTATTCCTGGGGCCAACATATCTTAAGACAGTGGAGAGTTAAGATATGTTGACAACATCAGATGTTTTGTCATATAAAATTGCTATGAATGGAGCATCTTCCTCTCTTAACTTAAATTAGAAAGTTATACTTCCGTCTGTGCATGGACTGTCTGGCGTGCTACCTAAAGTGTAAGCATCTTTCCAGCAGATACAAGGACACAACAATCATGTGATGAATTCAACTCCAAGTACTTGATCAATGATTGAGACCTGGTTTTGACAAAATGACTCTGTTTCCTACTTCTTGTACATGATAGGTGACAAAATCCTCAACAGATTGTTGCTGATACTATATAAATAAATAAACACCATCACATTATATACCAAAGTCCTCTGGAGAGAATATTCTCCCAAACATGTATTCTCATAAAATTCAACCCATCAAAGTATGAATCTACAAAATCGAAATATTATTCTTACCTTCATAAAGACAGTTCCCAAGAAGCCAGTTCTAGCATAGAACTTAGTTATGGTGTCCATCTGTCTGATGGCACTGACCAGTGTAGGTAAGGTTGTGTTTGTGATATATGCTGGGGGATAATCATGGTATAAATCCTCCAGGTACCTTCTCAAAGACTCCAGATACTTCACTCTGTCTTTGGTATCGTTAAGGGCATCCGTGATACTAAAAGATAGCATTTTAAGGATGAATAGGTCAAGGTGGAGCTGAAGCAGAAAAATGTATAATGAATGCTTGTTTTTACTAAATAGTGGCACAGAGAAAAAAATACATTGTCATTTTATTGTCTATATGATGTAGTTTTAGGTATTTCTCTTTAATGTTCATGGAAACTTGCTTTCCTTAGTAAGATCAGATTTCTGAGAGTCCACATTGAAGCAGAAAGGCCATTGCTGGATAAAGCAAGTCATTTGCACACCTCAGACTCAAACATGTGGCCAACAGTTAAACTTTCAACTCTACAAATCGCACAGGCAGAAATACAGTATCCTTATCAAATGAGATCACTTTCATCACCAGCTTACAATTTCATTCCCTTAACTTAACTGCATATACTCCTTGCTACCTAAAATGTTCTACCTATATCCTGTCTGTATCAAAAACTTCTTGTTGCACGAAATAGTGAATCCATTTTGTACTAAAAAGCTTTTTAGTACAAAATGAATTTGCTACTTTGTGCAGTTTTATTATTCTGTACCATCAACAAACTTTTCAAACTTCTTGTTATCCATTCTTAACTCAAATGGCACTGCAAGAGTCTGATGCTGACATACTAAATTATGACTGAAGACTCTGAGTTAAATGATATCTAACAGTGTCAGAAAAGTAACCTCTCATTGTTAATGATAGTAATAAGTACTCTGCAGTACTAGTACACAAATGTATACAAAATACTACTGGATTTGAATTATCTTATTGAGATTAGAAGGTAGCCTTTAAGTTGTTAACAGAATTATGGTGTATATATATACCGGTTTTTTTATTTTAACACATTTTACTGCACACAAATATGTTAATAAGTTCTGGGGGCTGCTTCCCTTTTAGAATATAGTTTTAAGTACTGGTAATTTCTTATGATGTCTTTAATTCTAACCTGGGCACATGTTAATAGCAATATTTATACCCTTAAAGGCAAACCCTGTATAAAGATATTTAATATATAATAATAAATGAAAACTCATACTAGTTTGAGTTTGGAAGACAAGCGAGGTAATTGAGGAACCTAATATGTAGAGTTTTACAAAAAGGAAGTGGAAATCACCAGAAGGTGATGTTATCAAAACAGTGAATACCTACCAGGCATCTACTACACGCCAACGTTTCAGCACTTTTGACTTTGCAGCAATCAAAACTCCTACTACATACTTGCATTCCTTGTTTTTAAGTTGCTCTGTAAGTGATTGGATCAGCTTTTGTCTCTTAATCCAATAATCAAGTTCTGATAATGGTCCAGATAGTGTCTCATGTCTAAATCAGCATAAAAAAGGTGCAAATGAAAGTGCATTACAAAGATTGGTAGTAGCAGTTCTATGTTTGTATGCTAAAGTGCAATGTATGTAACTAAATAAGGTGGATAGCTTAGTATTAGCTAACAAGATACTTGACCATTTGAACTGTGTCAGAATGCCCAAAGGCACAAAATTGCATGGTGAACTGGTACAACATTCCTCTCTGACTCCTCTGTTTGCAAATCAAAACAGACTCTCAAACCCAGTACCAATTTCTGAAAGGTTGGAAAGCTGGAAAGCTTTTTTTGCATGTGGACAGTGAAGTGGCCATTCTTGTCACTTTGTCAATCTACATCTTTACATTTATATGCCTATACCAACGGCATGGTAACATAACATTATAACTGTGATTTGGTGAGCTTGCAAGCCCTACTCATTAACAACAGCCTTAATATAATAGACACAATATATACCAGTATTCATTATAACCCAATTATGCTTTAATCAGAGCTCAAATAGACAATATATCAACTCATCAACTTATACTATAGCATATTGATACATTTTGTAGTGCAAAAGGCAGAATTGCTGTCTTCAGTTCCATATCAAGTAGACGAATGAGTTTTGGTACCAATAGGCAGCTATGGAAGACCGGGACAAAACAAGAGTGCAAGGTCTAAGGTGTCATTTTGTTGGAGGTGTTGACTCTACCTGACCATATTTTTAATTTTATTGCTAGAGAACACAACCAGTCTTGGGCAATCATTAGCTTAGTCCTGGGCAATCATTAAATCCTATCTTCCAGAAGTTATACTATGTCTTGAAAATAGGGCAAACTAAAATTTAAAAATAATAACTTGAGGTGTTATGGCCCACTGTCTCAATCTCCCCTCTAGCCATATACACAACTACCTTTAAAATGAGACGCTTGGCTATCCATTTACAATTTAATACATAACTATCTTTCTCTTTCTCTCAACCCCTCTCATACAATATGTTGTGCGCCCTCATCGTGTTTCCTAACTTGCAAAAAGGCACCCCCATTCCAACATTGATTACATTACATCATCAAAGAAACCTTGTTATAACTGTGGGTTCGGAAAGTCTGTTTTTGTATAATTTTTGGCCCTGATGTGCCGGGGGAGGAGACCATCCCTTAAACATTTCTTTTTCAACTTGATAAAGACGACCAATAATTAGTTACATTGAATAACATTAATATATCTCCTTCCAGTAGGCCTGCTATGGCTCCATCTTCCAATCGTCATTATATTACTAACCTCTCGTCTAGACTGTCTACCAACAGTCCATCGATAGTATGGATCCAGTCATAAACCAAAGTCTCGTATTCGGAAACAACCGCATGGTTCACAGCAGCAGCTCTATTTTGCTTGAAATCATAGTTAACTTGTTCGGCTGGACTACGCAGCAACTGGCGTGGCACGGTCACTGCTGATGCCAAATTGTGAAATGTACTTGAGTACTTTTCAAACTGGTGGCAGAATTGGTTTATATCATCACTGTCACTTTCTCCCCAGTTCTGCTGTACTCTAACTAAAGGTAAAAATATTTGAGAAATTAAATCGGAGAAATAACTTAAGACGTCCGATTTAATATCTCCTACGTAAATTTCTCTTTCAACAGAAGTTGCTTCAATATCACGATTTATTCTGGCTCGGACGAAGTACAGGCACAGGGCATCCTCGGAAAGCACTTCTCTTAAATGGACTGCCGAGCTAACTAGGGCAATCTTTCGTGAACTGTCTTGTTTCTCCCTCTTGGAGAAGCAGAAAAACAGTGCAGGAAAACCTCCAGCTCCCAAGAAACTATTTATATCTTCAACTACGTTTGGGTCGGCGAGGAAATCCTCAAATAGGGTTGGAGAGTCATTAGGTCCAAGCTTGAATGTTTCTTGCAGTTTGGTGGCAATCCACCAGTGCCTTTCATCCATCTTCGGAATGCTTCATGCAGACAGTCGAGACTACTAGATGAAGCTCTTGATGGACCTTCCAGCCGAAGGCCATTGATCTAAAGAAGGGCCTTCTACTTCTGTTATTTTGTACATATACATTTTCCTGGACGCTTCCTTTCAAACAGGGAGTTGTAACAGCTGAACAGTAACGTAAATATCTCCCAGTTGCTTTCAATCTATTTATAGACTAAAGCTTTCCAAAGTAATGAGGAACTCTTTAGAAATTATCAAAGACAATGCTCCCATAGATCTCAAATAATAATAAGTCTCGTTTCAGATTTGTTGATGCTCTTTTGACCGTCTCCAAGGTGGCGTACTCTGTAGAAAATCCAATCATAATATGAGAAATGCGCGCCAAGATATGACTGAAATTCAATATACCATGTGACCTGTCCTCCACACACAGAACGCATGCGATTGTTCTTGTTTGTAAGTTGAAGGCCAGAGTGGGGCGGCAAAATGGTAAAAATTCAGAATAGTTCCAAATACAGTAATTCAAGCTCATCTCAACTAACATCAGCCCCGGGGCGGAGGGGTTTTGGGGGGACCAACCCCTAAAATAAACATATTATGAGTCTTGGGCTTCCCCTAAACTATAGGCCTATTGGGGTAGAATCATGTCCCTCTACAAGGTAATTGTCAGCCTGTCCAAATGCGTACATTAGGCAGGGCTGTAATCTGCCTTTGAAAAGTGGTGGGGGGAGGCATAATGAACACCAAAAACTAGGCTTCAAAATATCGGTAATTTACGAGATTAAACGTTGCATTTGTTGGAATCTAGTTCCAGTAGAATTCGGCTTACATTTAGCAGCAGAACGTTTGACTTTAAGTGACCTCAAGCTCACATATACAGATCATATACGTGCAGGAGAAAAGAATGACTTACGAATAATATTCCTTCACAAAACATCAAATTTGTCTCTGTTTAGTATTTTGCCATCTTATTCAGTGGAGTACAAAGCAACTGTCACTGAATCCTGTGGCTGCTGCAGCCTCTTAAATTGCATGCAATTCAAATACCATCTTTGATACTAAAATGTGGCAAATAATGATATTTTTACCTAACTTTCGTTTTTTCCACTTCTTTCACCATAATAAAATTGGTCGCACTGCTAGAAGTTCCCGTACTTAAGTGAGGACTAGGATGAGTGTCATCAGTGTCACAGATGGCTATCGATCTCGATTGGTAGTTGAAATACCCAAAAAGAGAGCTCTGTTTCTTCATATTGGAACGACCAAATTAACAGACTATTTTCAAGTTACAATTTTGGGCAGGTAGTAGGCTACTCTTTCCTCCCGAATAAATGGGCCATCATGAGTATTTTACACCCACATATAATCAAAATGGCCAGCAGGCCTCAGCAAGAAGTTACGTGAAAGCCGCAGCGACGTTGGAAGATCCATTCAAATACACAGGGTCGTCTTTTGTTATTTTTATTTGTAAACTTGACACATCCAGCTAATTTTAATAACTCATTCTTGTCATTATTCTTATTTTTCTTCTTCTTCTTCATCTTTCCCCATCTTTATATGCAAGGTCTGTGTAAATTGTCCTTTACAGCTGTATCCATATCTTGAACCTTACATTAAAAGAGGCTAGTGAGAGACTAATCCCATATATTGCTGATGCAATTTAGATTGGGTTTGGACAACTTGTTTTCTAATCAGTTGATTCTGATGTGGCTGCTTACTTTGTCACTGCTGGATAACCCAGTGATTAGATCCCTGTGTGTTATGACGCCCTGATCACATGATCAGAGAACGGAAACTTGTGATAATCTAACAATGCTAACATGCTTCATATGATTACGCGTACGTACGCTTATCGATCAGATTCTGAATACAATCTGTCCGGCTGATCCTGGTGGATCTAGGATGTTTCACCAAACGGTATGTCAAATCATCTAATTGTAATTCGTCGTCTTCATTATTCGCTTTATTCATGTATCTCTATTTACTATCCATTATAATCTTATTAACTTTGAATTACTGTAGAATGTTATCGCAAAGAAATGCTAAGATAAAGATGACAAAGTATCGTTCTGGGGTTGCGCATCAACATTCAATGGACCGAAACTCCTGTGGAAGACACAGGCAGCCACAAACGTCTCTAGTATATTTATTGGCGTATGTTTGTATTCGAAGAAGGAGATACTTGCTAGTTGCTTTTGTCGTTTTGTTTAAAGCGCTCAGGTTGAAAGCTTTCTCACATTCGAGGATAATCTTGAAAACCCCAAATGGAACTTCAATCAGACCCCACGGGACTTACGTCGGACAAAGAAAGCAAATGATGCTGCCGTGTACATGTGGGTGCCAACATTTGAAGCCCGTGGAATGGATTTGGCGCTCAGTAAGCAATCGATTTTGCTGCTTAGCTTTCTGACAGTAAAAACCGGTTATATTGTACATAATGTTCTCAGTGCAGTGAGGTTCGAAATGTTAACATTGCTTAGGACCAGCAAAGTGTCCACGTTGAAGACTTCATTTTCTTCCGCGAGAGGATTTACCATGTACCAGGAAACACTAGTTGCTGAACTTTGTTTACTCCATTTCAAGGAAAACAAGGATCAATGGATCTCGATCCCAAGGGACATCACATTTGCCTTATCAGAAACTGTGATTGAATTCTTCATTAACATTTGCCTCAGTGCAGATTTAAATTGGGCAGTATTTGGGTTGTCGCTACATAATAGAGCATTTCCAGTTGCCCTTGACCCCAATCAGCATGTTTTCTGAGCTTTCTGGTACTATGGTACTCCGAGTCTTCTTCTTTGATCCTTAGCCCATCATTGTATGAGGGAGTTTTGTGTTAATAGATCAGTTAAAATGCCTACTTGGTTTCTCAATGCATATATGGTAAACATAATCAATGAATCCACAGTACTTTGATAGTCTATGATCATTTATTACCTGCTTCGTTGTTGCCATTCCATACGATTCAAGTACTCTTTAGAGCTTATGGGGTCTGTGATCTTTCTGGCAAGTGTTATGCATTGCTGATTTTGCCCTCGGTGAAGTCAGCCCAATGTAATGATACCCAAGGAATAACACGTAAATTAGACCCATGTTTGTGTTATTTTATAAGCTGGAGTGAATTCTGCAGTTACCTACTTTTGTTATACTTGTTCATATAGCTTAGTTCAGTTGTTGTTTCTTGTAAATGATTTTTGAGATATATGAATACATATGGTAAATTTCTATAGCATAATTAGGGTGTTCTTTGGATCAGCTTCTGCTATTGCTATGTTATTGTCTGGGTCTTGGCAGCCATGGTAAAGGATACCTGCGGAGCTGTGCCTATCATTCATCCATCCTAGTTTTTATTAGATCATGCCTTGTAATAGGGACTCTTGAAGAAGCATGCACACTTTCGTGTAGTGGCGAGGGTGGGGTGGGGTAAAGGAAAACCCAATGTTTTGGTTGCATAAAATTACCAAAGTGGAAGAGCTTAAGAATTGCTACAAGTGTGTATACTTACGTTGTTGAATGATCCTATAATGGTAGTTAGCAAGGGTAAACTTAGGTGATAGGGTCACAAGGCACCAAGTGGGGCTGCTTCTGGGTAATCATGAGCTTTTGAATGTTCCCAGGTAAGGTTTTTGGTCGGCTGGCAGTTGTAAAGGAGAGTAGAAGCAACTAGAAAGTATTCCCTCCTCAAATATATCCGTAGCAAGTTTAATTCGGGGATCATACCTCGAAATCGCGGCTGCCGAGGTGGAACGAAACACCACGGAAGAATGTCAAAGAATTTAAGAAAGAATACCACCGTAAACAACAGGCATTTTACAAACACAGGAAAAGACTATAATGGAATAACAAGGAATCCTAGAAACTTATCTGTTATTAGGACCAAGTATCAAACAAATGAAATTAGTTCCACGCAACCTTTGCTGCTATGTTCTTTAAATACTCGTTCAGTCAGGAATAAAACTGCTGACATATTTGACTATGCTTGTGACTGCAAAGCTGACTTGTTTGCATTCACAGAGACCTGGCTTAGGGACGATGATGCTGTTGTGAGGTCTGAAATTTGTCCAACTGGATACATGTTCATTGGTCATAATAGGATAGGAAGACGCGGAGGTGGTACTGGAATAATGTTTCGTGATTCACTCAGAGTAAAGAAAGTTGATGGTGGAGAGGTGGAGTCTTTTGAATATTCGGAATGGTTAATTACTGAAAACTCCTCCAAAAATATTCGTCTCATAATAATTTACCGCTCTCCGTATTCATACGACCATCCAGTTACCGTAAGAACATTCTGTACAGAATTTGCAAAGTATATGGATTCTATCTTATTAGTAACGGAGAAACTCATTATTGTAGGCGACTTGAATATTCATATTTAAGACGAGGAGGATTCAGACGCGCTAAATTTTTTGAATCTTCTAGACTCGCTTGGTCTAAAACAACACGTTAATGACCTTACGGATATTCAAGGACATACTCTCGATCTTATTACTACACGCATAGCTGACAATTTAATACTGGAAAGACCTCATGTTGATCCTACATCTCTGACCATGTCTCCGTTCTTTGCAAACTAGCATTTCACATAGTCTCGACTTGCACATAGAAAAATCAACTATAGGAAAATCAAATCGATAGATGTCACTGCACTTATGAAAGAGTTGAGCCAATTTTTTAATTATGCAGAAATATCACGTACAACTCTGATGCGAACAAATTTAATGCTACAAGCCTTGATACTCTTGCTGAGGCCTATAACGAAACTCTTTCAAACTTGTTGGATGTACATGCTCCACTAAAAACGAAGACTGTGATGTTAAGACTTACAGTACCATGGTATAGTGAGAAAATACACCATGCTAAACTTCATCGTAGAAAGGCAGAACGGACCTGAAGAACTTCTAAAACTGCCAATGATGTTCAATCATTTAAAATGAGAAGGAATTACGTAACTTATGTCCTTAATGAAGCAAAACACAATTATTACACCGAGTTCGTCAATGAAAACAAGAGTGACCAAGGCCGATTGTTCCGCGCATCTAAGAAACTTTTAGGATATAACGATCCCTCGCTGTACACTGACCATGAGGACAAGGCCCTTTTGGCCAATGAAATTGGAAAATTCTTTGAGCACAAAATAATTAAGATTCGTAATCAGATAGAGGCTAAAGCTATTTCAATCAACGAAGCAATTCCTGACGACCCCATTGTCAATGAAGAATGTTTGCTTTCTGAGTTCCGGCCGTTGACCCAGAGTGAAGTGTTGTCACTTGTACAGAAGTCATCCAAGAAA
>JAAAKL020006385.1:0-18076 GCA_010016065.2 Carybdea cf. marsupialis auct. non (Linnaeus, 1758)
GAAGAAAGACTGATTGCAACTGTAGGATGTTTCTACTACTACAGCAGCAGAACCCAGTATATCATCATCATCATCATCATCATCATCATCAGAATGTATAATTCCATTTGTTTCCATGGCCTCTGGCCTAAGCTATTGTACATGTGAGTTGAGATCTCTCCTCATCTCTTTGTTCTAGTGACCTGTTGAAGTGAAGCTCCCTTTCTTTCAGGTAATGGATACCTAAATTTAAGGAATCTCCAAAGTAAAATGAACCATATATAAAAGCTATCTGAATAAATTGATGAGTGACATCATTTTTGCCTATTACTATGCTATCATCTAGAAACCAGCCCACGTCTACTTACAGGAAATAACATCAAACATCGTGATGAATGCAGGGTGGAATAAATATGCTACATAATTACATCAACTAACCTCAAAGTTGTGTGTTGAACACAGCCAGCCTTACACTGGCAAGAAAATGAGTAAACAATGATGCTGGAATTTGTAGAAGGCACATGGTCTTTGTGACTAGATGATAATGTTTTCATATTGGCATTAAGAGGTCCAAGAAATGTATCGGCCAGGATATGTAGGTTTCCTGTACAGAAGGGTCATGCATTTAGTGCTATCCTTCTCCACAAAAATGTCAAGGAATGGGAAAGAGCTGTTTACCTCCTTTTCAACAGTGAAATTTAATGCATGGTGTAACTTTTTGAGCCTTGTAAAAAATTCATCACACTCAGACTTTTAAAAAAGGCAAATGTGTTGTCTGCATAATGAAAATAAATGGCAGGTTTTGGGGAGGATTGAAAAAGCTGATGTTCATAGAAACCAACAAAGATATTAGCCAACACTGGCCCCAAGGGACTGCCCATGCTTATCCCATACTTTTGTCAGTACATCTCACTATTGAAGCTCCATTAATTCAATGAATACCTCCTCAGGAAATGGTGGATGCATGATCTTGCCCTGATACAATGCGGTGGCACATATCTTAATTTTTCTTCTAAGGGAACATTTGTAAACAAGTTACTGATGTCAAAAGAACACAGAAAAGCATCAGGAGAACCAAAATTTGTACAATACAATAAAATACAATTTTCTGAACAAAGGTTAAGTAGGCCTACTGGTTGTAAAATTCTGAAATCCACTTGGCCAAGTTCTGCCTTTACACTTTGATTAACTGACTCCTAAAAGTTGGCCTATTGCAATAAAAATCTGCTCCCTTTCTGATAACAATTGTCTCATATTATTATGGGTTTTGTGCTTAATACCTTTCAAATCATGTACATGTTGATACATAATGATATCCTACCTCTCTATAATCCTTTCTTGATGATCCAACAACAAGGCAAGCCTCATAAATCAAGGCTTTTTGGAGGAAATGATTTTGTCTACATGCCAAGGCAAATAACTTTAAACCCTGATATGAAAAATATTCATATTGCATATCTGCATTTGAGCTATTGTGACAATTATGTTCCGTATCTATTTTGTATTTTCCAAAATTCCCTACTTGCAATCCTTCTCTAAATGTCTGATAAATAGTTTCAATAAAATCTTCTTTATACAGGATGTCCAAGTCTGACCTCCAATCCTGTCCGTTGAGTATTGATTGCAGATTCTGTTTTAACAATAAGATAATTGGTATTACCATTTCCAGCTGTAGAAACCAATGATTATGGCATTGTATTCCTGTACTCAGCATGGTATGAATGTAATATTTCAGCACATAGTCCACATTTTCCGACTGTGTATTGTTATGTGCTATTAAGTTGTCCCTGTTTTCACTATTATTTTCTGGACTACTATTCCCTACACAATATGGGCAGTTTTCATGTAAGAATAACAATAAGTGTCTAAGACCACCCCTCTGCTCCACAATTCCAACCCTGCTGCCTAGCTGTGAATTCTGTTCATGCCTTCCTTCATCTTCAGTTTGTTCACAAGCATCTTTAAAACAGAGACCTCTATCTTTATTCTTTGTCTGTGATAAAAATGCTCCATCAACATCAAAGGGGATGTTACTTACAGTGGTGACTTTCCTTGACTTTGGACTTTGCCCAACTTTCACTTTCAGTAATGCCTCTTCTACTTCCTTAGACTTGAATTGCAACTGTGTTTTTAAACTTTCTATCTCTTTTTGATAATTCCTATCCTTTTCTAAATCAACTTGTTTTCTGGTTCCCTCAGCCTCTCGATTCAACAACCTCTCCTGCCTAAGTTCATCTTCTGCTCTTTTTAATGACTGTCTAAGTATTTTTATCTCTCCATCTTTCTGAAAATGTTGGTCTTTATAATCTTTCAATGACCGTTCATAATCATAAACCTGTTTCTCCAGCTGCTCTAATTTGGTTGTCATGGCCATAGTTGAATTATTTCCTTTAATACCCTGTTCTGTTATAGCTGTAGATGTAAACAGTTCAATTGTTTTGCTTTGGTTCATGCTCCCAATGCAACCCCCATGCTTAACCACTTGGGTACTGTAATCTAACAATGGTAGGCCACCTCTTGGCACCTTTGTTTGCTCATTATTTGCAATACCAGTACCCGAATATGCAACTGACTTAGTTTCTCTTGCAATACCGGTATCTATCGTATTAGCGAATGCCTGCGATGCTTCGAACTCTATTTGGTCTAAATCTTCCATTGCCAAACCGGATTCGAAATCATCATCTTCCAAATCGACACCAAACGAGCTATCAAACTTTTTTGGTTGGTTGAAACCTCCATCTCCCTCAACCGAAACTTTAATTCTCTTCGAAGGTAAAGGAATATGCTTATTCGCCGAAGCGGTTTGCTTTTCTCCGTTGCTGGACGATGTAAACCGTTGTAGAGCATTACTTCTTCTTCCAGCAGCCAAAGCATTTGTTCGTTCATCAGCACCCCCAGCTCTTGTCTTTGCTAGTCGTTCGATGTTGTCGAATGTCGATCCCCCTATCTGCGGTGGAAGCCTTGAGGTATGGCTTGCAGAATCGCATCTGTCCTTGGGACGATAATTAAATCTCTTGGTACTAGCCATTGCAAATAAATGCCACTGTATACCGGTACGAATAATAAGCGTAATCAATGTCGGGAAAAATGGGTATGAAAGGTGTCAATATAGCCGACATGAGATTACTTGAGGCATGAATGAGGCTAAATCATTCAGAAATATTCTGTTATCGTATGATCATGGTGAAGATATATCCTCATCAGCGCTTTGCATTCGATTGCAGCCATTAGTGTTTCACTTACAAGGAGACTACTACCAGCACATATCTAGGAAAACAGAATTATACCGGACCATTTTGGAATACAATCCACTGATTCCGGAAAGTCAGAGTGTTCACGCCTTGGAAACGAGGCTCCCAGGATCGAACCTCGTATCAATCATAGAAATATCAACAAGAACTCCACGAAGTATGAAGTAGTATCGTAGTAAAACAAGTAGTATATTATAGTATCGATATATTTAATAGATGTATAAACTTACATAATTGTTTGTATTATTTCTATGGCACCAATACGGTTCTCTGTGTTCATTTGGACCACTGATCTTAAAGAAAGTCGTTTTGGGAGATTTGTGGCTTGTACCCTGGGTTACAATGGTTTTGGGCCAATATGGTCCTTCAACAGCTTAATTAGTTACATAGACCGTATGACGTAGAACACGGAAAATATTAGGTCTTTGACTTCCGTATTGGGCGAGGTTTTGCCTTTAGCTTGATCTCCTCAAGATGGAAAAAGCCGAGGCTATATTTCCCGCCGATAACTTTCGTGCAATTTCCACGTGGTAGCGAGAGGCAAAACGATTAAAAAATCACTAAACATTGACGACATAATAAGAAATGTTCTATGTTTTTTGCTTCTTCATAACGGTATTTTTATATCGACATATACTGAAACATAAAGGAAATAAGAGACAGGTTAAAGGAGGCTTACGGAGACGAACAATTTATGAACAACCGAAGGAGGTAAAAAAGTTTCATTGATGAGTGCTTAAGCGGGAGACAAGAAAATAGAAGTGTCTAGAATAATAGCTATCTTGAACACGCAGTCGATAGTACCACTCAAATCTCAAGATTGACAATATCATTGTACTCTGTGAATCTGATCGTCATGCGACGTTTCCCCCCGACTCTGCTCGGCGGGACGCAGGTGTTGGATGACCTCAAACAGACTACTGAGTGATTACGGAAGAATGGAGAAGAAGCTCCACCGGTGGGGCATCCAAGAATCACCAACTTGCCGGAGAGGGAGCAGGACGCCGACCACATCTTCAAAACGTGCCCTATCACAAGACTGGCGGAAGGCATTCAAATGGTACTGAACTACGTGGAGATTTTCATCAAGTGGCTGAGAGAGACGGGGGTCGAGGTGTAAGGGCCAAACGATACTACTACTAGCCCTGCAGGCTACCGGTAATTTCTACATGCCTACTGTAAGTACCTTCTTCGTCTTACACTGAAAACAGTGACGCTCGCACATCGCATACACTAACGGAAGACAAGAGCTTATATCCTCCACATGACAAGACTCAACACTTTGTGGTATATGTAATCAATGATAAGTAATAAACCTTTGGCATAGCCCTAATTATGCCCTAAAGTCTTGACAAACGGTTGGATTTAATTCTACAAAAATAAGATATACAAACTGTGTAAGTAACTAAATAAAATAAAGGCCTAAATTGGAACGGATATAATACGAGCTACAAAGATACATAAGTAGAAAAGTGTAAAGATAAACAATTAAATACTTCTTGAATTTCGGCCCGTGCCAAGAGCGTCGATCTTGTATCCAACTCTCTAGGATACTATAGCACTGAACTAACTTAGTATAATCGTGTCCGATATATATACAGCTAGAATACGTGCCATGAATCTGTAGATGAAAATAGCAACTTTCTAAAATAGAACACTAATCGATCTTACTGATGATACTTAATTGCACGTAATATAGCACTGTAATCTTGTGCATTTACCGAGCTAAATATAACGCTAAGATTCTAAATTCGTCGAATCGGACGTGACTTGCAAAGTATCAAATAGGCAACCTTGGGTGGGCGAAACACGAACACCTACTTGTTAGGGTCTATCTATAATATTTGCTATTGTGACTTCATAGATGTCACATTCCAGAGAGAGGTACACGTATAATTTCATTTAGTTGAGATATACCTTCCAGAGTAATAAAATTTGAATCGTTAGTTTCGCCACGGCGAACGTTTTCCTTATAAACGACTGGGGAAAATATGGCTATGAAAAGGCTGTTTAAATTTTTACGTGATTTTATTGATTAGTTGTATCGGCTAGCATCAAAAAGTGGAAATGAGTTTTACTTTTCGACCCGCTACATTTTCTGTCTCGGCTACAACATTATTACACAATAATCATAGGTGGCGGCGGAAAATGTAGCGACTACCATTGTTTTCTGCCTAGTGGAGATTCGGCTTTAAGGACTATGTAAAGAAGGTAGTCCACCAAAATTCCAAAACCCTCTCCTTTCAACTCTTTCACAGCCGCTTTGTAATACTGATTTGCTTCTCTAAACTCCACTTCTTCGATAATTTCAATATTTATCCCTCTCTGTCCATTTTGTTTGATGATTAAATACATCCCGTATTCGACTGTCAGAGAGAATTCAAGTGCAGCATATGAATGTCAAACGTAGCGAAGCAAGAAATGTAAACAAAGCAAATCAAATTATTAGAAAAAAGAAATGTGAATCGGTAAAAGGGCGTAGAAATTTGTGCTGCCAGGAAAGCATAGGTGAGGAAGTGCAAAACTGAAGTGTCTGGGCAGTGTGAAATTGCTTCATGGTTGCAAATGAGACAGGTGTATATTGTAGAGACAGATAGAAAAGACATCTGACAATAGCAGCTATCTCAAGGGCAATAGCAGCAGCAGCTAGAAGAAGAACGTTAAAGGTTTTCTGAATTGTTTTCGATGAATGTATAGGCAGGAAAGTTAAGATAACAGCTCCCCAAATACTGCTACTCAACATCAAAATTTGATGCACGAATTGGCAAGTGAAAGCTGCAAGATTTTGTACCTTGATGGAATCTAGGGCAGTCATTGGATCTCAAAACCCAACTTCAAAATCATCCTGCCAGTTCGGCTATGTCGGTGGTCCTAATTTTTCATCCGTCATGTTTCGACTCATATATTTACATTCCAGCCATTGCACGACTCTTTGCACCACCCATGCAAAATCTTTTCCACTGTCGTCTATCCTGCGCTTGCCTGATTTCTTTGATAAAGGACAAGCTAGTGATCTTCTTGATGTTGCAATGGTAGCAGGTGGCTGGTCTTCCTAGTCCCCTTGTACCAAGAACGCTGCCAGTCAGGATGTCTTTTGTAAGCCCATCTGTTCTGGCAATGTGTCCAGCGTAGGCGATTTCGTTATGGTCAATGTCACTGAGTAGCTTGCTTCCACTCACCATCTGGTTAACATACCCATTCGTTTTTTGCTCAAACCAGATGATACGAAGCATCCGCCTGTAGCATAAGTCTTCGAATGCTTAAATTCTCTTTCAGTCTGTTTGCTTGGTGACCCAGCATGAGCTACCATAAGTACCTATTGGAAACACCAGAATTGTTTGAGTGAGCAATGTCGTTAAGATGGTGATGGACTTGTCCTTTCAGATGGTGGTCAATGAAGTTACAGCCTGTCTTGAAACGGTTAATTTTCTTCTTATTTCTTTGTAGTCATTTTTTGTCTGTGAATAGTGCTCTCAAGTAACAAAACTCATAGACATTCTCGACGCTCTCATTGACGATGACTAAATATTGATTGTCAGGAATGCTGTAGGAGATGAATTTCATTTCCTTGTTCTTAGTAACAATTAATTGTAAACCAGCTGATCTGCCAGCTTCTTCTACTTTTATGGTAATGTTATGGAGTTCATGCATTGAACTAGCTAATAGAACAACATTGTCAGCAAAGCGGAGGTTGGTTATTGTTCTTCCACCAATTTGGACAGATCCAGTAAAGTTTACTAGTGCATTTGTCATTATCTGCTTCGTATATAAATGAGATAGTAGTGGTGATAGGACACAACCTTGGCGTACGCCTTGACCGATATCGAAGTGGTCAGTATTTCCATAAGATCTTCGAACAGTTGCTGTCTGGCGCCCATAAAATTTTCTGGTTAGAGCGACAATGCGAGAAGATATGCCCATGTTTATCATAATATCCTACAATGTTTCGTGTATCACAGAGTCCAAAGCTTTGCGGATATTCAATAAAGCAAAGATAAAGGTTTTTTTCTCATTCTTTGTATTTTTGAATTAACAGCTTCAAGTACAAAATCTGGTCCCTTGTACATTTGCCAGGCATGAAACCATATTGTTCCTCAGCAATTTCTCTGTTGAGTTTTTCTCTTATTCGTTCATTGATTATTTTCAATAAAATTTTGCTAAAGTGGCTAATTAGAGCAATGGCTCGGTTGTTAGTGCTACTGCAGAGTGTCTCCTTTCTTTGGAATAGGAATAAAAACTGAGACTGTACAGTCTGTAGGTCAAGTGCTGTTTGTCCGAAAACTGCAATAAACTTTATGGAAGAAGATTGTAAAATTTTCCCTATCATATTTTATCAGTTCAACTGGAATATCATCAGTTCCAGGACTCTTGTTGTTTCTCAATTCCTTGATGGCCTTACTAATCTCAGGGTGCAGTGGAGGAGGTTTATCTTCGATTGTGGTTGTAGCATGATTGTCAAGGTTGCTTGCTGAAGTTTCATTTCTTTTGTAAGGATCCTTGCAGAATTGTTTCCATCTTCCTTTGATAGCTTGACCGTCATTTAGTATTTTGTTCTTTTCATCTTTGATGGTGTCGTCTATTGGCTGGAATTTATTGATCACTCTTTTAACTCCATTACATAAGTTCTTCATCGAGTTTGCGATAGATTTGGTTTTTTTATTTTTCACATTGCTCGTTAATGGTAATTTTAAAAGTCCTATTTTTATGTTCATGCATCCGTCATCCGAACATGTTGCTTCACTTAATGATCATCATTTTCAACTAAATAGGGCTTTGACCTGTGAGGAGTGGTTTTACCTATCTACTTTTTATATAGAACCGTCTTGTTTTATGCCATTATGTAAGGGTCACGGGCGTAACGACAAGATTTGAGGTATAGCTTGAAACAGGAATACAGCTACGTATATGGTCTACTGACGATATTCTTATAGTCACGAAAAAACAGGAACAATTTGCATCGAGAGAATGTATCAGGAGTTTCAGAACACACTCAGTGTTGCCACTTCGAGCTAGCTTCCGATTGACGAGAAAATCGGTACTTCTATACAAACTACAAGTTCGATTGCAACACTGTATTGGTATGGTGAGTACTTTTAAACTGATTATTAGTGTGTGACATTCACTGTATTATGAAACCTAGTTGTCGTGTTTACATTGTGTTATATCGTGACTACTCGAATAACGTCACCGAATAACTTGTCTATGAAACGCAAAGCTCAAGAGTTCAGACCAAGGTAAGATTCGAGTGGTATACTCCAGTATTCTTCAGTCACGTGAACTATTTACAAGGAATTTATACCAATTACAGAACAAATGAGTCATTGCAATCACAAAGGTAGTTTCCTACTAATTCAATTTCAGTATCATGATAGCTAGTGTAGTACACGGAAGTTGATTATGCTGACACACGAGATGCCAAGCTGACAATAAGCTGACACTTAGTTTGAGTAATACATAGGACATTGTGCGTCATTAACGACAGGACTAACGTGCTTACAATGCCAAGACGCAGTCAGACGCAAATCTGCTATGAACACGTACGTCAATGGTAGCAATGCAGTACACAATCATGCAAGGTACATTTCCTATCTCTAGGTACTAAATTTACAAAGTGATTTATTGAACTATTTCGAAATAATCATTTTACGAAACGCTGGATTAATAATTACGAAATATTACGCTCTTCTGTTCAGTGACTTGATCACATGTACCCCTTCCTTTGCTTGACATACCCTCATCCAAGCTAAATTAACTAAGATCTAACAGCACTGCCAGGTTGATTTAACCTGTAACTATTATTTAGATCGACACAACTGGGTAATCGATATGTAACGATAATATTCCTATCATCACTGTCACAGTCCGTGCTTGACTTAGAACTGTCTGATGAATCCGCATCTGATGTTTCAGATACACTACTGTCATGATCTGGTACCATCTGTGAAGGACAGGATTGTATTTTCCGATTTACTACTTGTGGTCTCCCATCGCAACCTGAAGGTTCTAAAACATAGAGTTTGTCATTCCATCTATCCACTATAACATGCGGTTCACTTAACCATCTATCTTGAATTTTATTTCTCTCCTTGACGGTATGGTTTTCCAGTAGGCCTAAAACATGCTGACCAATTTAAAGTCGTAGTGTCTTTCAGTTGCTACTATTCTATTATTAGTATGGTTTCTGTGCTAGTGGTCGCAACTCCTACTAGCCAATTTATATAATCAGGAGCTTTCTCAAAGTTTCCTGAATGCTTCAAGAACAGGTTGTCGTAGAATATCTACAGCCACAAAGGCTGCTTTGACCAGAGAGCCGACGGTTTCCGCACAGATGCTTCTGGATTTTCTTAACCATAACCCTGGCGGGGATGGTGCCATACTTGCCACGCTAGGCACTGTGCGTTGGCAAGGGTTTGTATTCGGAGTGCCTTCTCCTAGACAGGCTGCCTTTCAAGGCTAGAGAGCCCTGTCTGCCCCCTTGCCAGTTATACCGCTGACGTTTCGGTCCCTCGTACAAACTTTTCCTATGGCTAGCAGAGCTGCTCACCATAGTTACCAATTTCAAAAGGATCTGATATTTTCTTGATCTCCATATCATGATGTTTCTTCCTTGGAGCTGCTTCCTTGAGCAAGTGATCCAGTGCTCTCTCTTTGTAAATCCAGCAACCATTTCTAATGTACTGCAATCCAAGGTTCACTTATGCTATTGTTAGTCTCTTGAGCAAGTAAGTGGGAGGTCTTTAGCCAACTATGCTTCCATACTAAACATGAGGTAGAAGGGATGATATCTAGTGCTTTGCCTGCGGTATTGAATTGTATGCATAAGAAAGGTCTTGAATGTAACTGGACCACTTCTTCCTCTACTCAGGGAGCAAGGTTTTAAGAAAGTCATGTAGGGTTCTATTAAACCCTTTCACATTGTCACATTCAAAGTATTTTAAATGAAAGTGTAACATAATCACTAGTGAGAACTATAGAAAAGAGACTACCGTTATATTATAAGATGAGTAATATTGAGATGAACGTGTGATACCAAAATCAGAATAATAACAACTGGCTGGGGAGTGTACAGTTCGCAATCTAAGTACAAATGAATGTCTCGATTATATGACAGAAAGTACTTAACACTTAAATCAGTCCATCTTTTGTTAGAGGGTGCCCCCTTCGAACTCCCCAACCAAAAAATAATTTCTGCGTGCCCTGATGCAGGTTCTTTAATCCTGAACTCGTGCTCAACATCGAGGTGCATGTCGCACGTCAGAACACGGTGACGAGGAAAGACTGGTCTTTCCGTAGTGATTCGATTAGACACCCCGGACGTTTTTCAGGAAGGAAGGGGGAATTTATTTGGAGGGGTGGCTTTTAGAGTAAACGAGTGGCAACTCCACGCATTACGTAAGTTAGGTATACACCTAACTTTTTTTTGTAAGAACATAGTTTATAAGAACGCAACCTTTGAAAATAGTAAAAGTTAAGAACGTCTTAAGAACTCACTCGCTCACTAATCCTCGAGCGCCGTGCGGTGCGCAAAGCAAACTTGAAACACAAGTGCTCGCCAGTGCTGACGATCGGCAGCGGGCTGCTCCGCTTGAGATAGAGGCATTTTGACAACGCAGATCTTTGGCGACGACATCGAGCCATCGAATGCGAGGTGCGCCTCGTGGGCTTCTCCATCCTGCCGCAGACGGACTAAAATCCAGGGCCGTGCGGGTTGGATGAAACGGAGCAGGGCGCAGGATATGTCCTTACCATCGCACCCTTCTTTGAGTGATCAAAACTGAGACTGGAGGTTGTTGCGTCCGCTCACGTAGCTCGTTTTTCGTGACGTGCTGCCACCATCCTAAGAACGAAATAGACTTACGTTGAACTTATATTAAGAATATTCCATAGCTGGTATTAATGTATATATATTGCACAGTAAACGATAACTCCGTTTTTTAAAATCTTTGTAAGGACGGCCAAATCCCAACAGTTTGTAAATCATCAGGAAAATCGATTTATTGGGATGATCGAATAAATGCTTCAAAAACATTCGCGGTTCCCCCAGGGGGAGGAAGTCATTGACTTTCATGACGGGGGTGATGTACACTTTGGGGGTCTGAAACTCAGACCAGGTTAATATTTTGGAAGAGCCTGCATCAGTCGATTACAGTCTACTTGCCTGTGTTCATTTGTCAGAAAATTAAGGAAAACAGGGTTTTCGGAACTAAAATATAAAGAACATGAAGGCTTTAATATGATTCAGAATTAAGAACATTTTAAGAACTTTTTAAGGCTTACTTTTCAAATATCTAAGAACATTTTAAGCTTTGAAGTATTCCGAATGTTCTTGTAAAAAAGTAGGTGTACTTCGAAATGTTTCCCGCCGAAAATTAATCAGTATCCGCGCTAAGTCATAGGTCCGCTGTTCTGTGCTTGGATGGATCCGTGACAAAGAGTCCATTTTCCGTGTTTTGTACATAAACCATCACGGATCCCAAACAACAGTGCACCAAAATGTCGAGAAGAATCTTGAGATCAACGTAAGATCAGAGACAGCATTCATTTACTATTGCCAGAAAGGGAGTCACATTATTCCAACGACTGTATAGTATAAGTATCCGTTCTTTCATCGTACTAGAAAAATATGGTATAATGTTTGTTTTTAAGGGATTAGTGAGCTATTGAGGATGCCCACAGATGCTGGCTTTTATGAATCATACGATGTTCCGAGCAAAATGGAAGACGATAACGTATCCATAGATTCCGATGACGAAGGTTTTGTTGTACTTGGTGTAGGTGATGCTGACAGTGGACAAGAAGATGATGACGAATTAGGGAATGGTGTAAATGCGCTATCTGGTTATATGCCACTTACAAATAACGATGACACCAGCGCATTCCCAATGACTGTAGATTCTATTGACTATATCGAGGACGAGTTACCTGCTTTTACTGAAGATGGAGGGAGAACTGTGGCTGATAGTCAGTCGGAACTAGAGCCCTCTTGTGATACAAACACAGATATGACCGCCAAAGAGCATATTTCGCCAGACAACCAACGTGCAGAAACAAATTCCAATCTTGAAAGAACGGAGATCGGACAGGTGGGTAGCGAATATCAATACGGGGTATGCCCGATGAGGTGTATAAAAAGCGTGTAAACAGTCAGCGTGCTTTATGAATGGATCTTTTGGGTTAGGTTGCTATATAGCAAACAGTTTACTGTCTTTATCTTTTTATAAGCTTGAAATATGCCAAAGCTATAGACCAGTATAGTAGCCCCGGGCTATAAATTTTGTGCATACCGATACGAACTTTTAAGGCTGCCAACTCCAACACTTTGCCAGAGGACTCCCAGTATGCACCTTGCCTCGTTATCTCTTGGTGTTTTAAAGCTCTAACATCTTCAGTTGAGCTGTGGTATTTTCCATTGTTTCTTCTGTGAAATAGTTGTCATGGCAACCTGAGAACACTTATCTTTAAAATATTATGTGAAAACAGTCCCCGCTTGAGCCTGTAGCCAGCAGATTGGAGGGGCCAAGGTTATATTTTCAAGGAGCACCTAAGTTTTATCAATCTTGATTAATTCTTCTGAACATAATACTTGTGAGCATAGTGAGACTGAGATTTAGCAGAGAAGGCTTCTTTTCTCACATAGGGGTCATTGCAACCAGATTTAACATGGATCTGTTAATAATGTATTCAGATTTTCTAGAAATCTTCACCTTAGTAGAAGCTGACGTTTCTGACAATCTCTTTTATTATGATCAAGGAATTCCAATCTTATGGCATTTTACGATTGTCTTGATTTTATGGAAAATTCCAAGATCGTCAGTACCCCAGATTTTAAGAGCCCATAACATCAGATTTACATTCATCTTCAGTGTTCTTTTACAGTTACCGTCATCTCCTCCACAATGTGAGTAGATCATCCTTACACCTTATCATCCGCAGGAGGTTTGGAGGGTCTAAAGTTGAAATTTGAAATTTTCCAATTTTAGGGGCTTCAGAACTCAAAAGCCAAGACGTTTCATGGCTTCACTGCTTAATATTTCCAAATTATAACTATAAAAGTTTCCATGACATAAATATTGAGACCAATATATAGTCTTCACATATAGATTAAGGTCCTCAAAAATCGCACAGACAATAGTTTCCAAAAAAATTTGTGTTTTTCTCAGTTTTTAAATGGAGATACATATGTGTCATACATTTTCTGAAAGTGTATATGGGAGGGAGTTAATGTGTGGTGAATTCAGCATTTATAAAGCAAGTAATGTTATCAGCTAGGCTCACCAAGCTCAGTTGGTAGTGTGCAGCCCACATTTAAATTGGTAAAAGTTCGATTATCCCATTTGTGACATACTTTTCTGTTTCTTAGTTACCTATTTATACAAATTTGAAGTTAAAATATTTTGTAGAATTTTCACATATTTGGTCATTTTATAAATTTGGTCACATTATCCAACCACAGGCATTGAGAATAAAGATAATCCACAAATAGCTGAGATAAAATTACCAAAATTACCATAGCATTAGGGCCTTAAAAGTTATGAACTATGAGTCTTTCTATTGGTGGCACTTCTAGCCCCCTCCCCCTCTCATGCCAGGTAGGTTTAAAGGTAGGAGCTCCCATGGTATCTTCTTTAGGTTATGTATGTGCTTGTGATGTATTGTTGTAATCTTAGTATGTACATTCCAGTGGTAAACACTTACTATTATTATTACCACATATTATTACCACATTTCAGGTAATTCAACATTCACCCAGGACCAACATGAGTACTATGAGCATGGGTAAGCAGTTATTATTAGATTACACAAGTATACGTATATCCTTTTGTTATCATATGTGGTTTTATATCTATATCATCACTTTTTGTAGATTACTATTGAATAATATTACTGTAGTCGAAAGTTTAGTGTATGATATTTATACAGCAAAAGTGCATTTACAAATGCCTTGCCAATACTGCTTCGCGTGTACAACAAAGTAGGGGTACAACTAGAATTATTTCATTGATTGGCTGTCAATGCCGGTCATACTTGAAGTAATATCCATGAATACTATATGTATTATCATGAAAGGTTTGTGATGTATCACTCAGTATGATCAGAACTATCTGGTTATTGGTGTTTCTTTGTGAGATCTCTGTGAGGTGTTTCCGAAGTCTTTGCGAAGTTGTTACAAGTGATTTCGCAAATGATATCGTTTGCAGTAAAGTTAACAAATGTTCATTGCAATACTCTGAGTGTATTAGGACTTTGTTGCTGTAGAGGCGTAACAACGATAACAGATCAAAACATGGATAAAGATCGTCCAAGGAACCAAACGTATCATTTATATTCCTTATTAGTTCTATTGAATGTTTTGATCTATAAAACACAAGAGATAAAATATATAATAATATAAGTTCAGTTCAATATCCTCCACCCCCCTCCAGTTTGATGAAATCAAATTATTTCCAAACTCTTGTTTCTGGCTCGTAACTTCTTGGAGCACGTCGTGAGCGTTGCGGTCGGGAGGACGTCTGTGGAGGACTGGTGGCAACGGCTGAATCTTGTGGTAGCACACGTTCAGATGGAGGAGACAAATGAGATTTAAGATCCAATTGTTCGATTGGTTTTGATGGTAATGATGGCACCGCGGGTTGTGATGGTGGTTCGCCTGCCACTGGTAACTGAAGAAGTGGTTCTGGAGATGCAACCATGGTTTGAGTAGGGGTGATAGGATGAGTAGGGGGGATAGGAGGGGGTGGAGCGGTGTAGCTTTTGGAGCCCTGGTCGATGTTTTCTGGGGATGCGGCTTGGAATTTTCAAGGAAATCTTCTGTTTCTACGTGTGATGCAACCGGTTCCATCAACTTTGAGGGTGAAGCTGTCGTGACCATGATCCTCAACGACCATTCCCGATTGATTCCAACATTTTGGATGAGGTCCATTTTGGTTCTGAATGTAGCAACGGTCTCCAATCTGTGGACCAGGAAGGGATTTTTAATGTTCATTGCAACTTTCAACAGTACGATGGAAACATTGACGTAGGGCTGCTTCCTTCTGTTCCCAAGCATTGCGCCAAAGTGGTCTGATGTGTTCATTACTAAGTTTTTCTAATCGATTGATGAATGCGAAAGCATCATAAAGAGGCCAATCAAATATGATCTCAGCTGGTGATACATTGCAGCCAGGATCTGGGGTGTTTCATAGCTGCATGATGGCTCTGAGAAAGCAGTCAGTATTTAGAGTCCCTGATGAAGCTGTGTTTGATCTCACCAGACGTTTGGTCGTTTTAACAGCCAATGAACTCCCCAACGAGATAGAAAGTCCTTGGTCTCGGAACTGACAAATTCAGGACCACCATCACTTGACAATTCTTCCGGTACACCAAATCGAGCAAAACAATTCCGAAGGCAATGTATAAGTCCTTCTGACCCAGCTTGTGGAGATCCTTTTGGTGAACGAAAGACATCAGACCAGCCAGACAAGCGATCACCAACAACCAAATAATGCTGTCCAACACAGTCAAAAAGGTCAGTGTATGTTTGTTCCAGTGTAGCTGGAGGTATGGAGGGTACACTGGGTAGCGATGGTTGAGAGGGAGCATTTCTGGTGCAATCAGAGCAAGATTGGCGACGATGTTCAATGTCTTCGGTCATTCCTGGCCAAAACACAATTGCACGTGCTCGAAGAGCCATGGTAGACACCTTGGTGAGCCGAGTGAAGAACATCCAGAATGATAGATCTCAGGGAAGGTGGTACAATGACACGATCATCGTAAATGATGACGTCCTCTGTGATGTGCAGGTTATCATGATATCGCCAGTAGAGTGATGCTGACGGATTCGTTCAATACTGGTCCGGGAAGCCATTTTTGATTGCCTGGAGGATGATAAAGTCATGGTCATTGCATGATTCCTTGGCGAGATGTTCCCAGGTGATTGATGTCAGGTTGAGAGTGTAGTGACGAATGGCAGCAGCAATGGCGGACTGATTGATACATTCTTGGGGATGTACAATATCCTGAGATGCTGGATGATGAGAGGCTGCATCAGCAGCAAAATTTGTTTTCCCTGGTACATGAATAATGTCAAAGTACCATGGCAGAGTTCGTTGCTTTAAACAAAATAGCCATGTATTTGCTATCTCTCTGAGTGTTCTATTCGCAGTGATTTCGACTTGGGTGGCATGATGGTTATCGATACCAATATTGAGAGAAAGCATTGGATGGGGAATGATTAGCTTTTCTCCATTCCCCTTTGGTGAAAATTTGGTGATCAAGACAAACTGCCTTCTTCTGTTTGTGTGATGAAGATGGCATGTTGATGGAGGAGATTTGTCCAAGAGGATATTCGTTGACGATAGTGATTGATCCTGTTGTACCACGTGAGCCAATCAATAAATCACAACCCCCACAGGCACCTTTTCTAGTTTACTTCCCTTATTCCCTCTTTACGCAAGTTATAGATACAATGTGCAATTATTCTATCTCTATCCTGTAGCTATTTCCGTATGTTTTGGTATTTTGTAATCGAGTAATGTTACAGTAATTATTGTAACTAAGTGCGCAACGTACAGTACAATCTGGCATTGCTTAAGCGGCTACGTAGTTACTTTACTCAAGACTATTTGATTGCACTGAAACAACAAAGACTTCCCATTGTTTTCCTAGTGTGATACGTCACGATGTAAACAACACTTCATGCACGTACTTTTTATTGTAGAAATCCCTCGCTAAATTAGGGCTCAGGTATTCACTTACCCAATCTTTATTGACATTCTTCCCATATCTTCCATAGTTCTTTTCATTTTGCAATGGCTTGTATTCCCTATTTAAGACTCCGTATCCGACTACTTCGACAGTATAGTACAGTTGAGTTACCGGCTTGTACTGAATGTTCTGTTAGAAGACCGATCGATCATTCACTTGACTCTAGTGGACCATTCGTAAAGTACGACGTAGTTTCACTGTTGCCATTCGAACAATTTGCCCGTTTCTTGACATCTGGTTAAAGATACCAAATATCGTGTCACTGACCGATTCGAGTTTTGTCCTTGTTTCACGTCCTGTCGCTCGCCTGCCTCACAATCAGTTTGCTGTGATTCTGTCTGTTTCTTCTTCCAGCAGCTTTGGCTGCGAGCCTGTGGGTGTTTGTTCCATCCTCGTGTTTTCTTTGTGTAGAGATGGAAGGTGGATCCACAATCAGGACAAGAAGCGGTTTTGGATTGGTCAAATGCTGATGGTGAAGGGACACGGTTGCGAGGTTTTCGCTTTGTGTAAGAAGGGGTTTCCTCCGTTTGATCATCGATATTAGGAGAGAGCCATGACATTAGATGAGAGGTTAGCATTTCTTGCAGTTTCTCTGCTCTCGACAAACGCAATAGTGTCTCCGATTGGTCTAGTTTGAATACCATCAGTACTAAGAGATTCACGCCTTATGTCCACATCTGCAATGCCATTCAGTAGAACATCACGGATGACTTCATTGGTGTAGTACGTTTCATCGGTAACATTTGAATGACAGTTGGAGCAGTTCACATTAAAATTGGTCTTGAACTCGCATGTCTCAGCTTTACCCGGAACACGTGCAGCAAAGGTGTGAAATGGCTCATCCGGGTCTTGACACATATTTGCAAGGTCAGATCGTAGAACACCAAGGGTGGCCGGGACAACAGCGATAGATTTCAGGAAGGTTAACACTTCATCCAGTGTTTTGGTGGTGATGGTTGGGTGAGCATGTAGCACAATGTTTCCCAGTTGTTCGGTGGTGCACTCTAACAGTTGACTAGGGGCTGCTGCAGTGGCGTAGCCAGGGGTATGCTTGGTATGCTAAGCATACCCTAGGAGAGGACTTCAAGGTAAAATAGCATACC
>JAAAKL020006387.1:0-18073 GCA_010016065.2 Carybdea cf. marsupialis auct. non (Linnaeus, 1758)
ATAATAATTATGATTATAATAATAACGAAATGTGACCTATCGCCAGGTTCGTGATCCACAAACAAGGTTGTTGGTTTGGCTCTTTTTAGCTTTACCGGCTCGTTTATTTCGAATTGTACAAGAAAAAGAGTGATAAAGTCTAGAATAAATAAATAAATGCAAAGATACGGTTAAAACTATATAACATACATTTCCTAGGCTCATAAACTGCGAGAGATACTGATAAGAACTCCTGAGTCCAATCCTTCTAGTGATGGTGTCTCAACTAAATACACTAGGGAAGGAATAACCCTATACCAACTATCTTACCTTGGTTATGTAATGAGTAATGAAAACGTAATGGATCAGAGAATGACTTTGCTGCCTACGGGAAGTGTGCAGGGGTCCGAGCTCTCCGGTGCAGAAGCTTCAGATGACACTTCTGTTACTGGGGTATCAGAGCCACCAAACAACACCACAAGAACTGGACTTTGTATCCGTGGTAACAGGCGAGTGAGAGATGAAACTGGAGGAAGAAGACGATGGAGTAAATGTTAAAATAAAGAAGCCTCGAGATGCTATTTCCTGGCTAGCTCTGATAGTTCAAAGGAGATTGGTCCAAGAGCATTAGCTTTATGGATGGAACGTGGTATGTTTGAACTCAGTGAGAATCAATTGATGGGTCAAATAAGGAATGTAAGAAGCAGTAAGTGGTTTACTACAGTAGAAATGGAATATATTAAATATGAAGCAATGAAGGAACATTCTGATAAACCTTGTCAAATTAGGAATGAAGAACACGGAATGGCTCATAATGATGACATGGAAGGAGAAGAAACAAGACACGAGGAAGTAAATGAAAATAAGTAAAATACTTTCAATTGTGAAAATAATGAAGATCTCAGTAATGGTTTTTCAGAATCAAGTAACGTTGTCGCGGAAAGGACAGTTGAAATAGGCGCTGATGAAAGTACGTTAAGTGAAGAACTAGCTCGCTTGCTTTACAAACTAAGAGAACTCCTAACTGAAGATGATAACAAACACCCGCCAAATGGAAGATACATCAATATAGTGGATCTACAGAGACAAACTAGTAAGATCAACTCTATTTTAAAGTTTATTAATACAGAGAACAGTTCAGATGCCAGGAGGTTAATATACGTCGCAGCAAACCTTGTTGCAGGACAACTTGGTGTCAGAAAGAAAGAAGTGAGGAGAAAGAGGGAACAAGGGTGGAAAAGACGACTAGATGGTGATGTTGATAGATTGCGAAAGGATCTGAGTAAAACAGACGCATGACACAGAGGTGAGTAGAGGAAGGCAAAAGAGGCTAAGAAGGAAAGAATTGCTAGAGTTTACAAGATCAAAGCAAAAGGTAACGATGGAAGAGTTGAAACTAAGGATAAGTGCAAAAGCAAACAGCGTAAAATAGCTTATGCAGACTTTCTCAGCAATAACACGTTCATCGGGAAAAAGTCCTCTTTCGTATTCTGGAATATTGTTTGATTAGTCATGCTCCAAGTGATCATCGGTAGCTTTGGTATTGGTAACATTGCGTAGCTTTCGTTGATCGTGCCGATAAGAATGTGAAACTTGTAATGTTTAAGGAGGTATGTAAGTAGTTGATGTTATCATAGCAAATCCAGTTTAGTTTTTCTTTCAGAAATATAAAATTGACATAGAACAGGGATTAAAGGCTGTATTTTATGTAAGTAAATTTCTTGTGAATCTGTCGAATGGAGTTTAGTCGAATTTAGTAGAGTCGTTGTTAGTCGCTCTTGGTAGCCGTATTGAAGTTGGCATAGGTCGTTGCATCGTCGTTACATCATTGATGGAGTTGGAAATTTTTTCAATTTTTATGTTAAAATCAATAATTGGAATGAAAATAGAATCCTCTACATATTGTTGACGTCTTTAACACCGAATTCTGTTGAATTAGCGCATTTAGGTCGTTCTCTGCAGTATATGATCCACGGAGCCGGATAATTTACATTAAGATCGATAATTAACAGAAACGAAAAGGAAACAGGGAGACCTTAATGGATGACGATGATGCAGTTTTAACGCAGTGCACTCCCTTTTGGAGGGGTTAAGGCGGTGCCCATGCACATGGAACTTGACTGGAGACCTTAAAGGAGACATTTGAAAAATTATTACCATCAATAGAAGAGAATCTTTCAAATCTCGCACATGTCAATCGAGATGAACTACTAGAATATCAGGAGTCGGTTCAGTGGAAACGGAAAAACGTGGGGATATTGATGTAGTCGGGATCGTATGTTCTAAATTACATGTTTCTTCACATTTCTTGGAGATTAGGAAACCTATACAGTTTTGCAGGATATACTGCATTTTTTTCACTTCGTTTTTGGCGGCCATCGTAGATTTTCAAATATGTCACTGTCGAACCTGCAAGTTCTCTCCGTTTTTACTTATATGGTATCGAAATAATTCGTACCAAATAAAAAGGATGAAGATAGTCAGCCACACTATAGAACTTCATTTTTTGATGACTTGATTGTAATAATGATTAGTAGATCAGTAGATTGATACATCTTAACCATCTCTTAAACAGTGTTTACGCAGCTGATGACTAAAAAGGAAAACAGATTCTAGTTTTAAAAACGTGGAAGCGTCCGTTTTAGGCCAAAAACGTAGCAGTGTAGCCGACGTATGAGCTTCTGATTTTGGTGGCTATCTCAAAATTTTGTACTCATTAATAGCACTAAGTATAAGTGGTACAAAAACATACATGGAGATATGCTACTCAATGTACAGTATCATAGTAGTATCGGGGTATATTGCTTAATTTCACACCACGAAGAAAAAGAGAGTGTATCCTGCATTGACATTTTATCACTGTAACTAAGTATATGTTTTTGTGTTTCAGGCTGATGACACTTAAATCCACTGAATGACATAGATCCACAGCTGTTACCACATCTTTGTAGTACGTCAAGGGAGCCTAAAAACTAGAAGGAATGTATTCTGTGCCCAAAAGCTGTTGGGCAGTTAGTACAATGCCCAGGATTTAAGTCCTACCAAACATTGTTGTCAGCTGATGATGGCAAATTCGTCCAGTACACAAAACTTCACAACACAAACCCTGCAGAAAAACTCGACTGTTTGGCATTGTAAGTGTTATGCTGATGGCAAAAACAAAGTTCAAGGACAGCAAATAAGAGACAGTCAGAAATGTTCACTGTCAGGTGGGTTGTATTCGCCGGGGAAACAAGGCCGGCCACCACGCAGTGCATGCACAAGAGATCTTTCATCTATCTCGCCAAGGATACCATTTACACGATCCGAAACATATCCACTGCGTCCTGATCATTGTTTCTTCTGCCATGATGCTGGAGATCAACTACTCTTTTCTATACGAACTGATAAGTCTGGTCATGATTTGAAAGAAGCAGTAAAGATATCTTTGAAGCAAGAATTAAAGGCGAGGTTGGCATCTAGGATCTCCGAAGGTTACGCCCATGCCATTAAAGTTCAATACCATAAAGGTTGTTGTACTTTAATGGTATGGGCGTAAACTGTCAATTAAAAATCAATGTATAATGTGAGCTTGTACGATAATTATTACATCTTCTTTACAGGCTCGGATGCTAGAAGATCTTCACTTTTGCCGAAAGTTATGTCTCGTTGAATGCGCTGTTAATATGTCTAGTGGCCTAGTCTCGACAAGGACTTTCTGGAAACCACAGGCACCACTCGAATTTTACGATCTACAGCCGATGCAAAAGCTCGCGAACAAATACTAGTTGTCTAGTTAGTTATCTAACAATAATTGTGTTAACAATAGTTTCCTCCCCGAAGATTTGATTCCTACTTATGTCACGATTGCATCGGCTCTCTTACAGCTCTTACACGTCGTTTTGTGATAATAAATTGTTTTCCCAAGACCGATAACATCTAGATTGATGGCCCATCATTAAAGTTTTAGAAGAAGCCGAGCAGCACGAGTTGGAGCCCATTTAATTAAACGACCTCTTTTAATACCCCGAAAATTAAGCGATCCAAGATTTAATGTTGTCATCATCCTGAAGTAGCAAAGTCTTTCTCCTTGCTAGTTTAGATTCTCTGCAATTGGTGCCTGGCCTTCCTGTGATATTGTACCCTATCATAAATATTACTTTTCAACGTTCATCTATCTAGTAAGACCAGGCGTTTTGAAAATCATGAAGAGCAGTAAAATGGGGGATTATTTTAAACCAGTCAATTTTTACCGAATCAACGATATCAAATTGATGTTTCGTTGTAAAAGAGACTTGCTTGCGTTGGGAGTGAGCATTATTGACTCATGTTGAACTTTAAATCAATACCTTATTGTAGGAAATCAACAAAACCCTAAATTAACGGTACTTGAATTAACGCGAATCAAATTAACGTGGTTAGCCAAAGACACATTGAAACAAGAATAAATCAGCACGGTTCAGTCCAACTAGGATACATGATGCATCTAATGAACACAGAAACAAAAATAAATGTTCTCCTCACAACGACAGCAACCTAGCCTGTCATAAAAGGGTCAGCTAATGCCAATCCAGATTGTCTTTTTAGCTGCCTGGAAATTAACGTACATTTTATTAATGCGAACTTTTGAAAACCGCGTCAATCAAGTGCCGCGTTAATCTCCTGGAATACGCTAAATTGTGTCGTAAAAATTTGGATGACGATATAAGCAAAATCAGGGCTCATTCTTGGCAAAGCTGATCAGTAACTTTTAGTTAATTGCATCAATTGCATTTGGTAGGTTTTAATTGATGTGATGGGCAAAGTGAAAAGACCCTCAATGGCCGTTAAGCTATAGGAGAAATAGGGTGTTTTCTTGAAAGACAAATATGACAAAGAATTGAAAAATAGGTCACTGCCTGGTGAAAGGCAAATGACGGAAGTATTCTAGAGTAAAGTGACATATGGAAAGAAATTGCTGTACCCTAGCTAAGAGTCTAAATGAGCAATGGAGTACGCTATAACCGATCAGTAGAGCAGCAACTGAATACAGTAATACAAAGGGACAAAATATTGTGGGGGTGCGATAGACTGCCATGTATGAAGATCTCGGTGATAAAACAAATTGGACTTGATAGAGTCAAGATATGATAACAATACTCTATGCACGGAGCACAAAAATGATAAAACGCATTGAGGGATGAAGCAGTCCTTAACACAAAGCCTAAGACCAACATTCATTGCAGAACGTTGTGCATCGGTATGAATGTAATAAGTTTGAGAACTTTCTTTGGTGACTGTCAAAACAAACAGTCGTAAGCAGTTGTATCAGACACATCAATGTTATTCATAAAGACTGATGGAATAAATGCATCCTTGAAGTATTTTTTTGAGAAATGTTTCCTTTTAGTGGAGTTGAAAGTGCTACACAACCCTTAGCCATATTTAACAACTGAATAAAAATCGAATAAAAAGTCAGTAGCCAACGTTACCTTACCAAACAATCTAGATTGAAAGAGAGAGGGTGAAAGAGTGGAAAGCTGATTCTTAGGAGAGACAAGCATTAATGGAATAATAGACGTGATCATCGAGAACAACTTGAAATTTTCCGATTAGTTAAAAATAAGGAAATCATATAGAACATGATGCACGACACCATACACGTCGTAAGCTTCCTAAGGAGTTTCGCACGCCAAATATCGTCAGATGCATTGAAGATATTAAATTCTGCGGCAATAGCTGTAACGGTAAGTCCCCTCTTTACTCAGTATCACTCCGTATTTTACTCGTTGTATTACTGTTTGCTTCTGTTCCTGGTATTGCCCAATCATGCCAACCTCAAGTGCTGATCATGTGTAATGTTGCTTGTGCATGTTGCTCTGCCACGTGTATCTGCTGCACTTTTCTTTTTCTCTCCATTTATCTGCCTTCGTCATCTTTTGTCTTGTGTGTTTGTCTTTCTTTGATTGGCTAATTTGTATCTATAGTACATTGTAAATAAAAGTAGTTGTATGACGCTTGTAGATCAGATGCTGATTGTATTTCAGGGAGTTTGGTTTGTGTTTTTTGTGAATTGAGTTTTGGTAATAGACTGAGGACGCTGTTGGAATTTCTGGAGTATTTATATCGTTCTGGATCTTACTAACCCGTAATAGCCTATCTGTACAATTAAGATTTTTGGCAGCCAGTCCCGTGTAATTTTTCTGCTGAATTTTGGATTTCTTTGTCAAGGATTTTCGTTTGCTGTGTTTCTCAAGACAGAATATGACTACACGAAGTCAAGCCAGATCTGATGTGCCCAGCTCTACTGATGCTCTTGAGTATACCATTCGTGCCCTCCAGGACGAAGTTTTAGAACTCAGGGAACAGTTGCGACGCCTGGAACCCGCGTCCAGCAGACTGAGATAGAACATTCCTTAAATAAAAACTGTTTCTGGTTGCTAGTCTGAGGATATTTTGGACTGGTTCTATACTTTTGATTGGGTTCCCGACGTCACGAAGACCAGTGAGCCGATGAAACTGTCAATGCTCTCCGTGCACTTCACGGGTTTGCGAGGCGATTTTGGCGAGTACGGCTATTGCTCACTTACGTGTAGGTGATAATAACGAGGAGGCATACACTTTGGTGAAAGATCGTTTGAGGCATGACTTCGTAAAGCATGACCCACTCCGTAATTACACGAGCCAACTTCCGAGTCTCAAGCAAGGAGATCTTGAGTCGGTGCCTTAGTACCCTCAGCGTCAAGAATCCCTTATTGTTCAACTGGCACGTTATGGCTTTGACAGCAGTCGCATTGACGAAGACATTTCATTTGAAAATGGCCTGAAGTCAAAGATCCACCATCATTTACGTAGCTCTGTGAAGCCAGCGGAAACCTGGAGAGAGGCTGTAAGGGCTGCGTAAGCCTTTGATTCATCCGAACAATATGATGACGAAGTTTGCGTGCCTCCTCCTGACAATGCTGTTTTGAGTCGTCCCGGGGCACGTATTACATCACAACGGGATCTCCCCTCACAACAAGACCGCCCTGTTGGATCGAGGCCAAACAGGACAGCCTCTTCGTTGATTCAACTGTGGTGTTGAAAGTAATGATTCTCGCGAATGTCCTCCTAAAAGGTCAGGATTTGCCCTACAAATCAGAGGAGCGCAGATGGAGACAAGTTATACACGTGGCCAGTCCGGACACATTTCCAGTTATTGCTAACAAGTGGCTACGCTGCCCTCACCTGTCGAATGGAGCACGTCGCTGACCTCTCCTAGTGGCAGCTGTGAAGTCCTGATGCCGGATCTTAGAACTGTAGAACAGTCGAACCCGGAGAATTCAAACTCACCCTCGACTGGGGTCCCTAATTCTTTCTTAGTGCAAAATCGCCAACTGGCACTATTGTCAGGTTTGGCACGAAACAAAGTTGTTATTTATGGTGCTGATACGTTGTTTTGGATAGTTGGTCCTCAGCTTCCATTTTGGATGCCGACTTGTTTATCCTTAGCCTTGTGGGTACTCCTGCCGTTTTGTCCGTTACTGATTGTGAATCCCTGTTCCTCGCGCACAGCTGATGGTGGTACATTAACGTTAAGTAGCCAAGTTTGTATTAAAATTGTATTAGAATCGGCCACCATTAACATCACGTTTCGCTTGGCAAGAAATATGAGCACCCCAGTATTGCTTAGTAGCCCCACGCTACAGCGCATGGGGGCAATTCTCGATTATGCCACTAGCCATTCATATTTTAGGGCCCTTGATTTGCATGTTCTTTGGGCAAGTACAGGCACTTCTTTGTCTGAAATTCGTTTTGTTTACAAACTAGTAAGGGTATTACTATACCTCTAAGAGTCTCGTGTTTTGTGTCCGTGGCCGGTGGTGTTGTAACTCCTGGTATTTTAGGTTGTTCATCCCTTAAGGATGGTGGTAATCCTTTATTGCTGCTTGTCGCCTATGTTTGCTCTCAGCCCTTCTTGTTGCTATAAGGCAATCCATTGCCTAATCATTGAGTGATGACTGCCATTTGTTGAACTTTAATGAGTTCCGTGTGTGTTCTGATGTGGCTGTGCAGTCTATGCGGAGGAAAAGTGATGATGTCACAAATCAAAAGTTTTCGAAATAGGACGATTTAACTCCAGATACCTAATGACAACCCTAGAATAGGCTGTTTCTCGAAATACTAGACCCGTAACATATATAACGTTTACACTAGAGGCGTTCGAATTTCAAACATCTCTGGTCAAAACTCTCTAAATTTTCCTTGGATCCTAACGTTAGGATCCAGCATCAAATGACAAGGTTTCGTTAAAGAGATTTAAAACTTTGAAACCTGATATCTCGGTGTTGGGAAAAGGCAAGACTCTCAATTTTGGTTATTGACGTTCTTACTAATAGGGCTTGATGACTATTGAGTTGATTTTTTCCGTAATTCAAACATCTTAAAATCGTGACGGCACACTTTCCCTCCGCATTGATGTGTCTGTGAACAATGAAGTGAGCAATGCGAATGATGTTGTGATGAATTCTTGCGGTGATGAAGAGTGTCCCTCAACTATCTCAATTACTGATCCCCTCATGCCAGAACTGTTGCTTGATGATTTTGTGTCATTAAACTCAGCAAAAATGTTTGACTGCCCTAATAATACTGAGTTAATCCTTACGTGCACTGATGAGCCCGCTTCTGATGAGCCAGCTTCTAAAGAGCCCGCTTCTGACGAGCCAAATTCTGATGAGCCAGCTTCTGATGAGCCAGCTTCTGATGAGCCAGCCTCTGATGAGCCAGCTTCTGATGAGCCAGCTTCTGATGAGCCAAACGTCTGATGAGCCAGCTTCTGATGAGCCAGCTTCTGATGAGCCAAACTTCTAATGAGCCAGCTTCTGATGAGCCGGCTTCTGATGAGCCAGCTTCTGATGAGCCAGCTTCTGATGATGCTGTTGCTTCATCAGCCAATGTTTTTAAGCAGCTAGCCTTTTCTTATAACAATTATCTTGATCTCCACCAGAAGGCTGCTCGTCGTGACTTGACTACTGAGCATATCGATTTGTTTACAGGGGATATTACTGATACTGTAACTGACTTAGTCCACCATTATATTGATGCTGGTATCTTAGTTCTTTTGTATAGATCAGCAAAGTATGTGGATTTCGCTACTAAACCTATCAACCATCGGACTTATCCTTTTATTATTGTTGATCGTATTCGTGATGAGGTGTATCGTATCAAGAATCCAGTGACTAATGAGCTGCAAATTGTGCTGATCAAGCCATTAACACCCAGATCTGTTTAATAACATGTTTTCAAACATGCTTGAAAATTTTAGTTTTTTTCAGCTTTTCTTACTTTTCACATGCTATTTCCTAGGAAGAAGGAAAACCTGATTCCAAAGTATCTTTGAAATGTTTGAACAGAATGGGAGATATCCCTACAAAACCTCTGGTAGAAATTGATAGGATCCATTTGGATGTATCCGCTTTAGAGGAGTCTAGTTTTTTGTCAATAGCAGGAACATGTGTGGGCATCATTTCATATCTAGTAGTACTTTGTATGTTTTTGATGTCAATTCAGGACGAGAATGACCAGAAACATTAAGAGTTAAGTTAGAGCTGAATGACTCAGCCTTGATTTAGCCGTCGATAAAAGTTTCTGGCCGTTGGAAGTTGTAGGGGATGAATACTTGATATAAAATAATCTCTGAGTAGAAATGCTGATGCTTAGTCTCTGTTCCTTACTGAGACTTGAAACTACTGCGACAAATCATATTTACAGTAGCTACAAGACGTTGCAAGCAACCTTTTCTTGTCAGTACCGTAGTGCTACGATGTGGAATGAACGTAGTTTTACGGAGTCGCCGTAAAGGTTAAATGTCCAGTGGCGGGAAGTGGACGAAATAGTAGCGAGACAAATGTAAGTATGGTTCTTAGGATGAGTTATTAGATTCACACTACATACAATAATCAGTTATTTACTCACTAAATAGTCTTGTCTTTGATGGTTCGATATAGACGGCTTTAGGGTTCAGTTATTTTCTTCGATCGATTTTCTCTGGTACGAATTAACTATTCCATAGGCGAATGAGCATTTTTAAGTGGAGTAGATCCGAGAACGATTTTTTTGTAGGCGACTTCGGCCCTCTCAGCAAACAAACTTTTTTCAATTATTTCACCCTGCTCAAGGCCGAAGGCATTAGTAGGAACATGATTACTTTTACCCTTCGGGTGACAATCTATTCATGCTATTCATATCATTCATGCTACACATGCTTACTAATCAATGCTATTAATGCTTGCAGTCCCCTATTCTGTCCTATCTCTCGAAACATAGTTTCCCACTTCATGAGAGCAGATGACAAAGCACAAGACCTCCGGTATCTTGGCTGGCAAGTTTAGTGTCTCATGATCAACTGTCTTTATATAATCTGACAATCATCATTTTCTTGTCTTCATTATGAATGGGAATCGTTCTTCCTCTTGTATGCTTAATGACGTCAGTGACATACACACCACGTATTGCATCTCACTCGTTGCCGTATGCCAACTCAAGTAATTGTTGTCATATCTTTTGTCGTCATGTCTAGTTTTCTTCCATATATGAACTTGCCATCATATTTTCTTTCATTCATACAGTACCCTATGACACGCCCTGCCAGCCTTAAAGGAGAAAATTCGATTACATTATATTTTTTTACATTACAACAATTGGAGAAATGCTAAAAAAATACAATTTACGGGGAGTAATGTAAAACTTGGGAATATATTACCGACTGGCTATACAATCGTGAATGAGATATTATATGGACTCTTTGAACCTAGAAAGGGCGTCTGCAATAACGTTTTCCTTGCCCTTGATACGTCTACAGTAATGTCTAGATCAAAATTCTGTAGAAATATGCTCGACCTAAGCAAGCGTTGATTCTTACCCTACATTCTGTCCATAAACGTATAGGGTTGATAGTCTGTGTAGATGATTATAGGATGCAATCATGATGAGACGTACACTTCGAAGTGCTTAAATGCATACAACAAGGCTTCACCTTCTTTCTCAATCAACGCGTACACTCGTCGTGGAACAGTGTACATTTTTTTCTAATAAACCAGTAAAGCGTGCGGCTATATTGGCAAAGTCACAGAACTCGTGATGATAGACTGTTACCCCTGAAAAGCGCAAAAGTTCTCTTTTATTTCCAGGTGCAGGGAAAGAAAGTGGCAATTGCCTCAACTTTTGTTTTTTTAGAGCGAACGTGACCGTGACCTACAAAATAACCAAGAGAGGTTACGATAGCTTTTACAAACTTTGATTTCGTGAGATTGACAGTCAGTGCAGCATTAGACAGTCGTTTGATTAACAACCTGTGAGTCTTGATTTGCTCGGACCAAGTGTCTAAAAGATTTACCCACCCTGTCAATACAAATATCAATGCGAAGAATGGGATAAGAATCTCTCTTGGCAACTGCATTAACTTTCCTATGCTCAATACAGAATCTTTGCATGCCATCTGGTTTTGGTAACAGGAGACAATAGGTGAACCTGATTCACTCTGGCTAGGCTCAATGATGCCCTTTTCTAACATTTCCTTTCTAGAAAGCTCCAGTTTATGTGGGCTTAGGAGAAAGGGTGCTGTTTTGTAGGTCGAGCCCATTCAGCATCTACATCATAAATAGCAATATTTGCTGTACCCGGAACATCAGAATAAAGATTTGGAAATTCCGAAAATAATTCTTTGGGGTCTTTACTCTGGTGAAGTCTGAATATGATAATTCTGGTCACTGATTTTGATTCGACCTCTTAAAGACCTGCGAATTTTGCCAGTAAAGTATTTTCAACAGTAGGCAAAAGAACTAGAACTTTGTCGCCAGGCTTGAAACTGCGAAAACGTGTCTTCTTGTCGTACTAACTTTTCATGCTTGATTGAGACTTTTCAAGATTTTCCTTTTCTAAATGTTTAGCAGAGAAGAGCCACTGTTTCATGTCACTAATAAAGGTTAATAAATTTACCGTTATTAGAATTAAGCCATTGTTCTTTGACTAACCTCTGACCTCATGACCAAACACAAGCTCAAAAGGACTAAATACAGTTGACTCTTCCCCCAATTCCCGGGGGGGAAACAATATAAAATTAACAACATAACTGTCACACATTCCCATTGTTTCCCTGTCTCTGACATGAAATTGATTCCCTTGTATCCCTGTGTTTTCTTTCTTTAATCTTCATATCCGTTGTATATAGTTATTTGATTTTTAATTTGTTTGTAACATGGAGGCAGGCGAAGAATGAAGTAAAACTCACATCGGTATTCTCTTATTTCGGTATTGAACCTTACCTGGAAGTCTATTACAATAAGCCAAATCTTTAGCATTGTCCTGACAATAGCTTCTCACGATAGTTTTATGGGTTTGATGTCAACTCTCCAGTGCCCTCTGGCTCTAGGAGTGCAATACATTTAAATAAATTTGCTTAATACCAAGTTCATCAGCCATTTTTTGATATGCTCCGGATATAAAATTCGGCCCTAAATCGCTCTGAATTTCGTGTGGTAAACCACATTTTGGAAAAAACCTCGTTAATGCATGGACGATAATACGAGTGTTGGTGTTGCCTCAGCAAAACGAGTGTCAGTGCACTTAATCGTAAGTAAATAGCTATTACCTTTATTAGTTTTCGGAAGCGTCCCTACATAGTCAGTAAGTACCCTCTTCATCGGTTCCCAAACTGCAGGTATGGGACGAAGGGGTGCTACTGGAATACTCTGGTTTGGTTTTCCAACATCTTGACGTGTCTGCCAAGTCTTACAAAGTGATAACACATCTTTATCAATACCAGATCAATAAAGTGTTTTAACATCCACTCTTTGGCTACGGACCTACAGGTGTCCAGCTAGTAGAATGTTGTTGAAAAGTTTCAAGATCACATCTCTGGCGCCGTGGCAGCACAATTTGATGTACAACAGACCACTCTTGATCGGCCGGCACCCTTGCGAGCTTCCAGTGCGGAGGGTGAATGGCAGAGAGATGCGAAAGAGTGACGTCACGATTTTGAAAATGTATAAATTATGGAAAAAAACCCTCAATTTTTATGTTCCCTTAATAGTAAGAACGTCAATGCCAACATCAAAAAAATTAAGTTTCAAAATTTTAAATCTCTCTAACAAAACCATATTATTTGATGCTTGATCAACAGAGTTTTGACCAGAAACTTTTGAAAATTCAAACGCCTCTAGTTTAAACGCTATATACTCTACAGGTCTGATATTTTGGGAAACAGCCTAGTTCAGGGTTGCCTTTAGATATCTGGAGTCAAATGTTATTATCTCCAAAACTTTTGCTTTGTGACGTCATCACGTCCCTCCCTATGCGGTGGGAAAGCATGACGTCACGATTTTAAAAATGTTCGAATTCTGGAAAAATACTCTATTTTCATGTTAACCTTTAAGTAAAAACTCCAGTGGCCAAAATTGAGAGTTTTTCCTTTTCCCAACACTGAGATATCAGCTTTAAAAGTTTTGAATCTCTCTAACAAAATCTTATTATTTGTTGCTGGTTCCTAACGTAAGGAACCAAGCAATATTAACAGAGTTTTGACCGGAGATTTTTGAAATTCAAATGCTTCTAGATTAAGTACTATAAACACTACAGGTCTGGCATTTTGGGAAACAGCCTAGTTCAGGGTTGCCTTTAGATATCTGGAGTCAAATTGTATTATCTCCAAAACTTTTGCTTTGTGACGTCATCACTTCCCTCCCTATTATCTGGCTACGTAACTAAAGTGGCCTGGGCTCTAATCCTCTTACCTTCATCACGCTGCGTACCTCCCTCGTTGCTGCTGCGTATCTAAATGTCAGTTATATTGGTTATAGTTATTCATTGTTCTTTTAGGTTTGGTCAATTAATTTTAAAATCCGTGGTATTGTTAATAAAGTTATGACATGGAAAGACCAAACGAAGCATCAATAAATCAATTTCAAAATTTTCATCATGATATTTCCCGATTAACCACTTCCGTCAAGTGCACGGCCCTCTCTTAAAAATGGGAAATAGAAAAAATACAGTTAAATAAGTCCATAGCTAAGCATCGCCAATTTTAAGACCTTGCTTGACTGATAACATTGTCACACATGAATGCTTTCGTGTGTGAAGCTCTCGTAACCTTGTAAAGTAGCGCTCTTTACTAGTGTTATATTTCACAAAAGGATTACTTAGGGGTCCATCAATAAAGAAAAGACGATTGTTTATTGTACTTGCAGGAGTCTTGAATCAAGGTTCGTCTTCATTGCTGCACAAATCTGAATCTTGGAGGCGTCGCAGGTCGTGGAGAAGGAGAGACATGATGCCTTTAGAAACTGCATTTCTGATCGTGATGCTGTGCTTTCCTTTGAAAGGTAAGTGAGCATTAACTTCAAACTCTCTCAGTAGTCGAGGGATGCATAATTGAAAGTAAACATAGTTCAGATCAAGTAGAGTAGCAAAACAAAGGAAAGTTTTTTTCTTGCTTTCACAACCGTAGTCACAAGGCGTGAAATTGCCAAGAAGGATGAGATTTGTCCTACCAGGTTTTTAGGCATTGTGTTGTTATCCAGGCAGAATGGTACGGATCTTAGTAAATCAGGGCGATGATATTGCAGGCAGATAGTGCTTACACGCATGATGTGTGAACAAAATTCGTTGCTCGAATGATTTCACCATCCAATATGAAAACGTTGAAAGGTAAACGAAGTAGCTACAAGATGATTCTGAAAGGACCCTAGGAGAGCTTATCTAAACAGGTTTGGTGGCTCCTGTAAGGGGAAAATATCCATGAAGCAATCTTTCTGATGTTTTATGCCAAGGCACTAAATAACATCCTGCAGAATAAAGCAAATCTCCGACGTGCTTTCATCGTAAGAAAATACTAAAGAATTGTGGTATTCTGAAGTAATTTTCCGATCTCTGAAGATCACTTTGAACTCAACAAGTTAAAAAAAATATAAATCTTGCAGGGCCTATATGATGTTTTATGCTTAAACTACGGTTCTGACCAAATAAACATGCTTTGCAGTCTGCCAGTGTGCATTGCAGATCACAAAGCCTTCATTGTTTTGTTTGTGTTGTATAGTCAAACAAGTTGCTTTGGTCTGAAACGCACAAACCTGTTGGATTTGCTATGGTATTCCCGGTTTCCTCCGATCAAATCCTGTATTAGTGACGTTATTTTTGGTAACTATGATTCATTTCACAATTAACTTGGAAGCAAGATCAAAACCGTTACATGACAAAGCTTTGGTCTGTTACCACTGGAGTCTATATAAGAGCTCTTGTAGAGGGCGAACATAGATTGTTGTTACTGATATTGTCTTGGGGACATGCATAATTGTAACATTTCTTAATGCGACGCTGCTTGGCCTGCATCACCATTGTAGCTACTGTTTAAGAGTTTAAATAATTCTTTTTACGTAACTTGTTATTAAGACATCAAGGATTTAGTATTTATTCGATTGGTATTATGTTATATGCAGCCCGGCTGTATATCGATCAAATAGGTAAGTAAGCATCCTGTGGGTTTTTTATTGCTGCTATGCTTACCAGATGAAACTTCATACGAATCGATTGAGCCTACATTATGGTGGTGGTTTACTCATCCTTCTTACTCCTCAGAACATGCATAATTCCACACGTTTCTTTCATATTCTTGTAGTACTCACTGAGATCTATCTATTGACATATATATCATATATGTATTCTAACTGGCCTCCTCATTGCAAAATCCGCCCGATTGAATATTTTGGAGTCAAATATGTCGATACTCGTTTAAGAGCAGGACACTTAACTGTTTCTCTACCACACCAAGCTATACCAGATGTATAGTTTACTACACGTTGATATTTCTAGTGGATCATCATATTTAGTCATTATTTTAAAGTTAGTTTAGAGTTGATTAACATATTTAGAGTTCCATGTTACAATTCGACGACGGTATTGTGACTCTACTTTCTTGTAGAGCAAGTATGTTGCGTGTAGCTAAGGTTATTTGTCCTGCCGTGCCAGAATCCATAAGTGATCGGCTTCGTCGCCTACAGCTCTCCTATAGAGTTCAGTGTAAGCTATCGGCAGCATTGTTCATTATCAATTACGGATTATTCACCTAACCACAACCTCGACCGATTTGACCTACTTTGGAATCCCCTCCTTTCCATTGACCATAAGAAATCGTAAACCGCTCCTTCATCAGTTACCATCATTTTAGGTAAGTGGTCTTCTCACTACGATGTTATTTGTCCTGCGTAGCAAACCGATAAAAGAAGTTGATCTTGCAAATATTGCAGTTATTACATTCAAGAGATGCTTATAAAGCAATGTAACCCAAAATGAACTGTTAGACATTGTATATTTATTATTGTTATCACCAAAGGATGCATGAATTTAAGGGAATCATCAGTTATTTTTATAATGTTAGTGCAATTTTGTATTGTGAGAGGGATGGATTCAACTCAAGCCCGTAGCTGGAAGCCTATTGTAGAGGTGGGGTGTGGGGTGTGTGGGGAGGGGTACAGGTCCTGTATTTTGTAGGAAATTTTATTACGCACGAGGCCACTAATAGACAAAAACCTTACTAATCAAATACAGAGTCGATCTAAAATCGATCATCAGATTTTGAGTAACAATCCGACACTGACTTTGATGGAAATACTCGCTTGGATTTTTCCTCAAGGGGAGAATGCTCATGCAAACCTGACCGTTGGAGGCAATGTCCCCGTGCAACCCTGCAGTTACGGGTCTGATTTAACCCCTACATAAAATTTGCAAAAACGCATCATGGATGCACGGTTGCAGCCCAGCATATAATCTCTTAGAAAAACCAAAGGTTTCGTTTGCAATGTCAATATTTAGCTAATGCTAAAGCACTTGTAATTTCCAGAAGAACAGTGCTGCAAAAGTTTTGCCGACTTAGAGGTTGATTAAGGTCGGCCTCTAGGCGACTTAGGAAGCCGCTCTCTCTGTCTCTCTTTGATTCGTTACTTCTATCTCTGAGTTATGAGCTGCTGGTCCCATGGGTATCCAACATTACAAAACAAAGCAGGGCATGACAGCCACATTTTGTGTAGAAAAATTAAGTGATTGTAAATTTCAAGCTGTCGCCCTTGAAGATCGGAAATACCAAGAGCGGATAAGGAGCCTGTTTGAGGTCGGTATGAAATTGCCGTCTTTGGGATGCCTCAGGTCGGCTTTTAAGCCGGTAGTGCCGAATGCAGACCTAAATTACGAGGGCTGTGTTATAACTTTTTAGCACATTGTCAGCAGTTTTTAGATGAAGATCCATAAATTCGGAAATGGTGCAGAAACGATGTTAATTAGGGAACCCTTTATGATAAAGACTTAATTCACCATGTTGTTATTCATGATTATAGAACGTCATATCATTAATTATGTAGATCATGCGAATAACATGGTCCTGATTATAACCCATATTGTGTTTATTCCAGTTTTAGTGCTTATTTAGTTTTCAATGATCGAACCTCAATATACATCGTACCACCAATCACCACAAAAGGCTTCTATCCTTTCCCCTAGACTTAAGCAATTCATGCAAGCTGGGACTGATCAATTCACCAGCTATTCCTAATCGACGCAATTTGACAAAAAATTATGTACTTTTGGTGATTGATTCATTTGTAAATACGCAGGTTATGCAGGGCAAGAGAAATTTAAAAATGTAGTAAATTTAAAACTAACATTCGATTTGCACCCTCAAGCTGGCTCGTGATAATAACATCACATCAGGAACTAAAATACTGGGTCTCAATGTTTTCGGCGTCAATGAAAGCACATCAAATGTATTGGAAATATTGCCAAATTTTAGCAAAAAGGAATAAAACGCTTTTGGAAAAATTACAACTGAAATTGTCAGGGGTGGAATCAAACCCTTAAATATGAATTGGATTGAAGCAATTTATGCTACAGTAAGGTTACTAGGACGAGATGAAGATTGTTTTGGGAGGAGTAGTCCTTGGTGCAAGACCGAGAGGGAGACCAAAGAAAAACTTGTCAGATCATGTGCAAGAGGACGTGAGCTTACTCAAAAGAAGGGAAGAGGATGTGAGCTTACTCAAAAGAAAGGAAGAGGATGTGAGCTTACTCAAAAGAAGGGAAGAGGATGTGAGATTACTCAAAAGAAGGGAAGAGG
>JAAAKL020006388.1:0-18067 GCA_010016065.2 Carybdea cf. marsupialis auct. non (Linnaeus, 1758)
AAGGATATGGAACTAGCACGCCTTGATACTTTTTCATGTCCAATCTTGTCTCTCCAAGACACCTTTCTTACTGTTAAACTACCTCTATGAAAAACCTCTCATTGATGATTTATGTTGAATACACGTTTTAAGTTTACCAAGCGTAGAGGGTATTTGAAAGTACAATCGAGTTGTAATCTCATTTTCGTAGAAGCGTGTGTTGATGTAGAGCTCTACATTGATGAAAGTCGTCTAAATCCTTGCCTTTATATACATGTCAAGTTAAGCATGACTTAAAATGGCTAGTTCATAACCATTCTATTTGCTACTTTACCATTTAGCATTAATGGCGAAGTGTAATTTGTCGTTTTCACTTCCTTCTCTTAGGCACGGTGTCAAATATTTGAAATCCATACCAACAAGTGGCAACCGAAACTCTCCAAGGCATTTCAAAGAGAACTTGCAGATTATACTGTTGGTTACTGCGGAGCTGATATTAAGGCACTGTGTACAGAGGCAGCGTTGTTTGCCTTACGAAGACGATATCCCCAAATCTATGGCACTAACGTGAAACTGGTAATTGATGTTGAAAATGTGCGCGTGTCAGCCAAGGACTTCCGTAATGCCATGGGCTCCATCACTCCGGCTTCGCAGCGTGCAGTTGTGGCTCCTGGTCGTGCCCTGGATCTAAATGTCATGCCTCTTCTTCAAGCAAAACTGGAAGAGGCCATGAGTTTGGTGAGGAATTTGTTTCCACCGGCAACTTTGAAAGGTCAGTTGCTTTAGTACTGCCCGCAATCAACATAATGTACATTGATATCATTGCCTATTCTTATGAGTTTTTATCCTAAGGGAAATCCTGTGGTAGTGCCAATTCGCTATTGACTTTTGTTGAAGCATATAACAGGAATGATGGGACGCCCCCCCCCCCCCTAAAAAATATATAATAATATCCTTGGATCGTCATCCACCGAAATTGCACCGTCCATCATATCAGACAGATGAGAAATCCATTTGTTCGGTTATGTACCATTAGATTAGTGATAGTGATATTATAGGAAGGTGCCTACAATGTATATCAGCTCTATTAGTTGACATTAGTAAGGTACAACATATAGACTAAGGAAACTATTGCTTGGTGGAAGGGTTACAGGTGAATCTTGTGTCTCTAAGTAAGATGAGTAGTAATCGTAATCCAAAGGGACCTTTTTGCGCACTGACAGCAACACCCCCTCCCCCCTCACCTGATAAATTCCGTTTATGAAATGATACATAGGACATTTTAGTCACTGTGTTTGTGTTGATCGCCCATATAAAGTGTTAGTGAGTGCATAAAATAAGTTGCTATTTAAAAGATATATACATTCTCATGTGTTTATGTCATTTCAGAAGATAAAGCAAAAGGTACTGAGAGTACACCAAGCACACGTGGTGCTTCCAGCAACTCCGGTACTACCCTTGTGGACGATGACCTCTCATCTGATGACGAGGATAGTCATTTGTACATCTATGAACATGCAGCAGTTGGTCGTTCAACCAGACGAATCCAGAGGTTAAGCTCGCCGCCACCAGAGCCTCCAGAGCATGGGTTCTTAAACGTCTTCAACCGACCTCACACACAAGCAATACCCCATCGCCCACGGTTCATCCTCTCTGGTAGAGAAGGTATGGGGCAGTCAACGCACCTCGCTCCTGCTGTTCTTCATGCAATGGAGCATTTAACTGTGCACGTGATGGATTTACCTGCACTCTTTGGAGTGTCAGCAAGGGTGCCAGAGGAGGCATGTGCACAGGTAAGCAGCACAATGTATTATTCGCGTGCACGTTGCCGTGACAGGTATTTTCCTGATTGGTGTATGTTGTACAGGGTGATATTTAAAACTGGTTTGAGGGATTTCTTTTGGTGAGATTTTTCTATTACAAATAAGGTAAGTTATCTGTGTTCGAACTCTACCATCTTGATAAGAACTTATCCCTCTCCTGTACCAAGTTAGTAGATCGCTGCATGTATAACTTTGATAATTCGAGCAAAAAACGTTGAGTCGAAGGTGGAATGAATCCATAGTTGCTCTTGATTGTGTTAGTAGATGCTAATTTCTAGTCATTGACTCTGTGCCCCTACCTTCGCTGCAGTTGTATCACGCACAGCCAAGAGATTGATGACAATCAGTCAATTACTATAAGGTTGTTTTGTAATTATATAGTTAATTATTTGCATTATCTGACACTGTTTAAAGACGAAAGGAAACGAAAGCTGTTTTGCTTACAGGATAGCTTGTTTCTGCTGAAGAAAGAAGGATCAAGTGGTATTAGTTTACTTACGTATGTGAAAGGAAGGAGAGAGGACTAAGCGGTGGTATTCAGCAGGCCTCAACCAGCTGACGCATTAAGGTTTGTGTCCCCAAATAGATACTGGGCGTATGCCATCCAGGTTTCCCCGTACGAGACTTGAGTTAACAAATGGAGCGTATTTTGCTATTTGAATTGTCGATTCCTATACTAATTGATTACTAATCGATTCCTAATGTAACCTTTCATTTGCTTGTCATTACAGAGGCTATTGATAGACTAGTGGTTATTTTTCGTTTGCAGATCTTCCGTGAGGCAAGAAGAACGGCTCCCTGTGTGATCTATATTCCACACATTGGTACTTGGTGGAATTCTGTCAGTGAAACAACAAGAGCTACATTTATTACCCTGCTAGATGATTTACCATCAGCCTCAGCAATCCTACTGATGTCCACATGTAATACAGCTTTCCCAGACTTACCAGAGAGAGTGAGGGACATATTTTGCAAAAGTGCGGGCGAGGTAAAATATTTTTCTTTCCTACTCTTTCAGGAGAATCCGGCGCAAACGTTTCCACTGCTAATGATTTTGCTTGAGTAGCAATGTTATGTAGGAATTGCTGTAAATGAACAAATACAAAGTAATCAAGTGAGGAAATAATCTACAAATTGTAAATTGGGGAACGATTGTCAGTTACATTGTTCATTAGGTTTGGTGTATCGTTACGTACGTAGTATTGCAATTTTAACTTGATTCTAAGAATTTGTAATGTTTCAATGCTTGTCACTTCCCTTTAGCAGTAGTTAATCACTTGGGTTAAAATCTGAAACACTTTGCAGCTGGAAAACAAGGATCAATTCATCTGTATTATTAGCGTTACTACATGTAGGGGGGCACGTTGCACAAATTTCGTGAGCGATTAGTGAGCGAATTGGATACGAAGGGGATATCATGACACGGGCAGAAACATGTTTTCAGACTGTCCTATAATATGATCACTATTTTTCATGTATCTCATTTATTTTTTTTTATATATTTGCTTCAGGGTCTTGATCACCAACTGGTGTTAATGCTCATTATTACAATAACAGACTCTTCCACAACTTGAGATGGCCACTGTTTCGTACAATTTTTTTTTGACTCACATAAAAGCAACAGACTCATAGCATTGCAATGTCACCAGTTCTGTTTTTCTTTGTTGATAACTATTTTATTGAATTTGTTTATTGTAGGTATGTGAGGTAGAGCCTCCTACTACAGATGAGCGAGAAGCCTTCTTTAAAAACTTGCTGTTGGTTCATGCTTTGGAAATACACAAACCCGTATCAAAGAAAAGTAAGTTCCCCAGGGATTTATTGTTTCTACTGTTTGATTCTGGTCATGTTTTATGTCTCGCAACACATTTGCGCTTTTTTGTCTATTTTACATTATTCAACTTCACTATCATAGTTTTTATTGGGACATTATTTCTTTTATTTCTTGTCTTTTGCATCTTTTGCCATTTGCCCCTCTACAAGTTGTTTTGCAGCCTACCTTACATAGGTTTATCGTAGTTGGTATTACCAGAGTTTGTTTTCTTTCGTTCTATTCTACTAAATTATTCCTTTTTCTTTAAATAAAAGTTTCCACTGATTATAGCGAATTAAACTAGTTCACAAAATCTTCTTTCCCTAAGGCAGGTTATGAGGTCATTCTTTAGAATTTTGAGGACGCCTAGATCAGAATTAGTTGGGGGTTTTCACGTCAGCATTTTCCTTAAGAAATGCAGCTTTATAGGCTAAATGTCCTAATCCCTATTTGGTTGTTATATGAGTATATGTTTTTCATGTCTGAAGATGTCATCAAAATACAAACAATATTTACTTAGTTGTCAACCCTGATATTACCCAACATTTTACAATGACTGATGACTACTAAGTTCCAAGCAATTTTATAGACAGATTGCTACTCACTAAAACTGTTGTGATTACTTGAATTTCTTAGATTTAATGTCATCTTCAAGAGGTGCATTGCTACGAATTGAAACAGTCAGCTATTTGTGAAAACCGTGTTTATGAAAGCTTTTAAAAGTTGACTCCTACAAGAAAAAGTTACTATTATTTTCCTGCTTTTCTCCTTCACGTTCTTGCTTTTCTCCATCACTTTCTTGCTTTTCTCCTTCACCTTCTTGCTTTTCTCCTTCACCTTCTTGCTTTTCACCTTCACCTTCATGCTTTTCTCCTTCACTTTCTTGCTTTTCTCCTTCACCTTCTTGCTTTTCTCCTTCACCTTCTTGCTTTTCTCCTTCACCTTCTTGCTTTTCTCCTTTGTTTTCCTCACGGCCTCAGTCAGTTGCTTGCGGCGTGGGAAGTATCCTGCTGCCACTATTGAAGTACCTTTGTGTTCCTACTTAGTTTGCTTTTTATTGTGTTCAAAAACGTGCGAACTATCAAAGGTATCATGGATAACATGATGAGGTGCCTGACCTGCTTTTTCATAATCTTGAATTTTTGCAAATCTGTCCTAGAACAACAACGTGTGTTGGAAACACTACCGGTGGCTCCATCTCCTCAAGTAAGGCAACTGAATGATGTTGAACTGGGCGAATTGAGGAAACAAGAAGAAAATACACTCCGCGAGCTAAGACTATTTTTGCGACAAATTTGTTGGAAATTGATGGCCGATAGGAAATTTAAGGAGTTTTCAAAACCTGTAGATCTAGAAGAGGTAAGCATGTTTTCATTTTCATTATTGATACTTTAAAAAGGGTGCAGTTATTTTTCATCAACATCGTCGTCGTCATTAATATCATCATCATCATCATCATCATCATCATAATCATCACCATTATTACCCTCATCATCACTTTAAGCATAGTCATGACTTACAGGTACACGTCGTGGAAGTGAAATTGTTGTTGTAAGACTTCATAAGTGATGAAGTTGTGGATTTTTTGTCACGGCTTTACATTGGAACTTATGTACAAATGGATCACATAACCAACACCTCCTTGCTAATGGTCTCATAATCACAATTGCACAACAGCTATTTCGTCTGCAGGTTATCTGAAGAGGCGTTTTGGTAGTCATCGACACGGGAAAATAATTTGACTTGAAGGTATCGTGTGTTGAATACATTGTTCTGGATTTTGCAGTATTATTGCTATTATGGTACCGTATCAACAGACGACGACGGCGGTGGTCTCACGACATTTTTGGAAGAGTTGCCCGACGTGGAAAGTTTTCGTCATTTTACAGTGTGAAGGATGTGGATTTGTTTGAGGGATGTTGATGAATCGATTCCTAAACTTGCTTATAGTGAAGACGTATTGCTTATATAGAATGATTCTTAATTTATGTATGGATTTGGAAGTATAAGATGTGCATGCAGCGTTCTGAATACGACAATTTCAATTCTTCATTTAAGGCAGTCGGTTGCCTCAGAATCCTTCGTGTATCAATCATATCGTATCTGCAGCATCAGTGTAATAGCAATGTTCTCTCTTTTCCTTTCTCGTTCTCTTTAGGTACCAGATTATTTAGATGTTATAAAAAATCCTATGGATTTGTCTACCATTATGACGAGAATTAACTCGCATTATTACCAGAACTGTTCACAATATTTAGCAGATATGGATCTTATCACCAATAATTGCCTAGAATACAATCCAGACAGAGATCAATTCGATCGGTTGCTTAGGAACCGGGCTTGTGAATTACGAGACACAGCATACGCCATGGTGGAAGCAGATTTGGATCCGGAATTCGAAAAGGTATGTACTATTATTGTTATTGAGTTCTTGAGTGTGTGAACGTGTTGCGACTGTACTACTAGTAATTGCTTTGGAAATGTGACAATGTTCCTATGGTATTGATAGTCTTACAATACCTTCACAGGGTCAGTACCATTGTGTAATAGGTGTTACGGGACTCTGGGTTTCTGTATTAGATCGCCGTGAGGGATATAGTACAATTATTTGTTGATATATATAAATTGACAGTTTGTGAAATGATGGGTAGACATTTTAAGATGTGCATCGACTGAATACTGACTAGATTAAGTTGAATAACTGAAGAATGAATATTAATATGCATATTGTGAAGACTGCAAGGTTTCCAGTTAAGCATATATTCTGACATTCAGTATTTCTATGACGTTTCCATTACAAATGTACCCACTACTAGACGAAGATAATGCTACGCGTTGCTTTTTCACTGCATCGCGTGTTTGAACTATTAAGAAGGAATGGGAGTTTTCTCAGAAAGCATATCACGCCCAACAGTGTCCATAGGGGGTTGACCAAGCAGGACATGACAGGAACACGATGTACCTACATCGAAAAGTAGTGTTTGTGCGTGCGTTTCTACCACTCCAGTTTAGTGTAGTATTTTCTGTTGGGAGTTTAGCCCAGTTCTTATTTACGATTTCCAAGTTCATTATTGTCATGGTGAGTCTTCTCTCGCAACTCTGTCACTTATTTATGTGCCTACATCCTCCATTTTTACCTCATGCATTTACCTTGTGATGATATCCATCTACTCAAGCCATATGTTTACCCTTCTGATTGTCCGTATGAGCGTAAAGAGATGATATAAAACTATATTTTGATTTCCTCTTTTCCAGATGTGTAACGACATTATCAACTCCAGAGAACAAAGAGGTACGAGGAGAGTGACCTTCTATAACATTTTATAATCTTTTATCCTAACAATCTGGCCTGAGGCTGAACTTTACATCTTTCTTTGTATAAATATTAACTGGATTGGTACTATTATTTACAGTGCACTTCATGAGGTCATCAAAAGCGTGGAGAGTTAAAGGAACCGATTAGGAAACGTTTTAAGATAACGTTTTGTTTGTTGTTTTCATTGGTTTACAATCTGTTCCTGTATCATTGTTCTTTTTCTTGCGTATTGACGTTTGCCAGTAATTAAAAGTTTTTGTTCATTAGTTACCATATGCTTTTTTCTCAGTTACATGCAATTATTTCCAAAATTGTGCATTGTTTCCTTACTTACTTACTAACTTCTAACGTTTCCTTTAGGAGAGACTAGAGGTTTCAATGCACCATCTTACGTTCGATGCCTCCAAAAGAATCCAAATCCCCTTCGAACAACATCTTCTGGAGTCAATTCGTCGCCATCACTTCAGAAACGAGCAGTTGCTGATGATCAGGGATTCGAATCAGATCAGGATCGGAATCCAAACACGTCCACGCCTCTCTTGCAGAAAGGAAGTGGGTTTACACCTGACAGAGACGAGTCAGGTGTACGAACAAGCAGGCGATTAAAAGGTATTGCGGCTACAGATCTGACGCACAGCTCAGCTACTGTTGATTCCAGTGTTAGCAAAGGCAAGCATATGAAGGCAAAGGCTAACCAACCAGAGACGAAAGTAAACGTTTCAGAAAGTCACAACGAAGAATCGAACCCGCCGATGCAACAAGAAGACACACTTCCTAATGGCCCCAGTGATGATATAGAAAGTAATTCAATGGATGTAGACACTGTGAGTAAGGAAGTCGTTAACGAACCCCCCAGTGAAGCTTGTGTAGAGGAAGATGGGAAAGAACAGCAGATGACGGAGGTGGCAGAATCTGAGTCATGTGAGGAAAATGCAGTAGAGGCAAACGAAAAGAGCGCGGCCGAAAAAACATCTCAAAGCGAGTTCAGTCTAGCCTTGGATGAAAGTGTAGGCACCGACGGCGAAAAATGTAGCCAAGAGCAAGAACAGAAGGACGAAATAGGTTCGGGACCTACATGCATAGAGGAGGATGTTGCTGAGGAAGCTCCTGCTATCTTCGAAAGTGAGGCTATCGCAGAGGAGGAAAAGGAAGAATTGGTGACCGTCCCATCTTCAGAAGTTGGGTCTGAATCTAGCGAAGCAGACCAGCACGATTTAAATGGTAAGAGCTACCAATAGATTTGTTTGACGTCCTACAGCCTTGTACTCGTGCACACAAGTTATCACAAGGGGCCACTCCATATAGGGTATTAAGTCCAGTAGATCGTGTCTTAGTACTTTGATTAGTAGGTCGTGTCTATTTTATTCTTTGATAACAGGACTTGTAGTGCGAATGGTTGGCATAGTGAGTCATGGACTCGCACTGGATTTTGATTTCGACAGGAATTGACTAATTTCTGGATCGGAACTGTGGCACCTCCTCGATCTATGTAAGGGAAAGTAATAAGCTGAAGTCCTTATAATGTAGGGTTATATATGAAACTCATAGATAAGTAACGCCAGATCGATGCAATGGCTGTCTTTGGTTTTCGTCCGATCAATGTTTGGTCCTACCATGAGTACACACTCAATTTCGGTTCAAGTCGCACGTGTTCAAACTCAGAGCTCGAGGAGCGGGTGAATGGTGCTTCCAGTATAAACAAATGTTTCGTGTTTCTCACTTTTAATGGTCGTACTTACTTTAGCACTCGAATAGTTCAATAGGGATGTTCTTTTCGACTCTGTTATTGATAAAGAATTATCAGAAGCGATTCCAGTCTTTTCAAAAACTGACTACTGAAAACAATACAAAGTTGGCATGAAGGCAGGGAATGCCGAAAGCTCGAAGATGAGCGTAGATTTAAACCTAAGGACGAGTCAAGTGAGAGAGCAAAACAGTGCAGCGAGGAATTGACAAGAAATTTTGCGCTTCCAAAACACTAGGGTAAATATCTGTTAATAATTGGTGCAGATTGTCATCAAGGGTCTCTCGGACATTGATTGTGCATGTCGTTGTTTGTGACGCCCCCCAGAAAAATGATCTTTTTTTCTTTATGTAAATAGAAAGATGGGTTTTAAACTTCGAGTGATCGTGTTTATGGACTTAAGTACGCATGTGTATGCCGGGTAACGTAGCGCATGCACATGGTTTCTGTAAACATCCATAACAATGCCAGTGTCAAGGAGTGTGTGTTTGATACCGTGAGAAGTGAGCTTTCACTCATCACGAACGTTTGTGATACTATAAGAATATAGTTGCTTACCTACCTCGGTATATGCAGTGGTCCTCAAAATGAACAGAACAAATCCGAGCTGATTGACTATCACAATAACTGTCTTTATGACTTTATAGCTGAACAACCTTTTCGACCCACTCTTGATCTGTCTTGGCCTTGGTATTTTGAAAAATCTGAGATGCTGAAACTTCGTCTTCGAGTGATCTGATGAGAAACCGACTGTACAACAACTAGGCATCCTCAAACAGTATATTTGAGACTATTTTGGCCCTTTCAATAACATATAAAAGGGAATTCTCAAAGATGTATTGATTCCCTCTAACAAAACACTGTTAAAAATTCGTACCGGAAGTGAGAAAAAGGCCTGACATGCAGAACATTGCGCTCTTATTTTGCGGGGCTGCCTATGAAAGAGTTTCATAATCGCTGTTTGCACTGATGTGTTAAGGTACCGTTTGCTTACACGTGCTCACTATTTTCAGCGACCCCTATTACACATGCCTTTATTCGAATGGCTAAACGTCTAGCTCTACTGTTTCTGTTTTCCCCACATCTTAAAAGATGGAAGTAGGATAATACAAAATATTTGTCAGACATACTTGCCAGTATTGGAACTGCGCATCTAGTCGTATAAGCTAATAGGTGTTCCCTTGTCCAATTTGTAGACGCAAAGGAAGAACTGGAGCATGCACTAATGACTCTTGTTGATAAAACGGAGGGATCGTCAATTACGTCACTAGAGAAAGTTTACAGTTCGATCAGCAAGTTGATTTATTATTATCAACGGCAAGAGCAGCGACAATCTTTAATTTCGGTGAGCGCTTTTCCGTTATAATTTATATTTCTCGACGAGTGTTAATAATTTGACTTGATTTGATTCTACTTGTGAGAGCTGTTGTGTATTTAGTCAAAACAATCTAGTTCAGATTAAGTTTATTCTGAATTTGATATCCGGATAATGATATATATTCAATTCTTGTTTAAATGTAGGGACTGTTTTTGTGATTCGGGCCATCGTTTTGACCTTTATGGCTATACAGAAATCGTTTCACTTGATCTAGTGATCCCTCAGAGAATACTGTTCGGTTTTAGATAATCTTTTGGCTGCCAGTTTGTATTTACAAGGATGAGTGACTAGTAACAATAATTGTGAAACTCGTTTAATCAGAAATCTTTGAAATGGAATCAACTGCAAATCGTATTAGTCACCACCTCTGTCCACCTGTTCACGTCCTCGTCATATGAGCAAATCCCTGTTGTCTCAGGGAATTAAAAAGATGTAAATTGCTGGACATCAAAGTCTGTTTGTTGTGAGTAGAAAACTTGTTGAAAAAGTTTGTTAATAATGAACAGTAGAAAACTTTGCCCTTTGCTTGAATGGTTTTAAGCAATGCAGTTCATGACCTATCACAAGTCGTATACTAGGGTTTGGCAAAAGCTACTCCCTTTTAGGAGCTGGTGGATGCAGGTCATGGCCAGGTTAAAAATTCACTCGTTAGCCTTAAACATTGTGATTGGCTGGATAGTGAAGGCAATGCTGATCCATGCTCCAGTAATGAAAATCCTTTAACTGCTCAGGAACATAGCATTCTGAATACTGAGTGGGCTGTATTAATAGTATTTGATAGTTACCATTATACCTCATATTCTTTTGATGGCTATGACCTGTCCTCTATCACTAGACAGGGCTTCTTTATCATGTACAGTTCATAGCGAGATCCATTCCTTTTTATTGAGGCACTTGTTCATTCTATACTTCATGCCGCTGTAGGTAAGGTTCCAGGCGACAGTTGAGCACTTTGCTTATATCGCACATAAGTTCTTTTTAGCGATACATGTCGTGTTAGTTAGTTAAGGTTGAAATATATTGGTTTTGCAAATTTCTTCATTTGTAGAAACTCAAAGATTTGATAGCCCAGCTTTAGCAGTGATGACAATAGAAACAATATGGTGTTCGAGTTCCACTACACGAGCACATTTATGGTCCATGAAAGAGAGCTGTCTAGTGGGTATGTAAACGAACCATGCACAAAGGTGTGTTGCAGGATTGTATCCCATATGGCCGTGTCCTTTGGAGGTTACGACATTTAATAATCACAGCATGGAGTAGCTACATGGAGACCAACTTCTTGTACCAATTCGACAATCTTTAAAGGACATCCGGCAGACTTTGAATAGGTAAAATGAAAATCGCACGCAGTCACCCCGGGATTTTAATGAATTAGACCTAGGTATTCCAATTAGATCCGATTATTAACTTGTACAGTGTTTTTATCATGGCCTTGGAGATTTCATCCTACGTTTGTGCTTGTATTTTTCTATGCTGGCAGACCTAGATTATTCAAAGTCTCATTTTTACGTTTTTGGTCGTATTCTCTTGATATGTTTCGTAAGGAGAGTTTCATCTTTGCAACAAACTTAATAGTTTTTTGAAAATAGAATTCTTGTATATTTATGACAGGGTAGCATTTGTATGGTTGGCTAGGTTCTAGAGTGGAAAAGAGTTGCAACTCTTCATCTAAAGAGCCTCATCTAAATCAATCTTAATCAAGTAAAAAATGAACCTAATTTTTCATTGACGTATTAGTTCAAATTTTGGGGTGGCAATGCTTAGATAATTTGCAGATCTAATCATCCAGATGCCTTCAAACAGGAGGATACAAGGAAACATGTCAGTTATACAAATTGACCGGAGGAATGTTTCCCTCGTTCTGTCAACTAATTATTGTATTTGATGGGCAGTGCGATCCGTGTTTCCCGTAGTGTAACTCGTGTAACAGATGACAACTGCAACCGGCCATCGACAGTTGCATGGATTTAAAGACTTCTGATTTTGCAAAGAGTTACTGCAAAATTCAAACCATAGTCGCCCCCTGTCGATGTAATTTTATGATTTTAGTTTCTTGCATTAATTCTTTATAACGTCGTGTTTTCCCTCCAAACATGTACTTTTTTACATGTTGACGAGATCCAATCGTAGCTAACTTGATAACTCCCAGCGATAAAGTAGAGACTTTCATAAATGATGAGCGATTCCGTGTTCTAAGCCTCAATTTATTCACAACTCGTCCCATGTTTATTGGAAATTCGTGAGCATAATTCAAGCCGACCACCTTCTCAAAGACAAACTTAACTTTGGCAAAGTGAAATAGCAGATAATAAAATAGAGTATCTCGACAAGTAGTACCTTCTACTTCATTTATTAAAAGCAGCCTGTTCTTCCAATTCGTAACATGTACTGTCACTCTCAACAAAGACATCAGCAAAGAAATGTATTCCGTTTCTTGTATTTAGGCAACTAGTAAGACCTCGTTCTCGGTTTGATATTTCAGTGCATTCTATGGCTGGAAGGTTGAAAATGAGCATACTCCTAGGAATGCCGTTTACAAGAGGGTTGGGGTATCAAGTAGAGAAAGCTAAGAATGTCAATAATGTAGCAGTATTTTGAGATGGTTCCAGAAGAGTAGCTTGACCATGAAATTCTAGTTTTCTGGCTCCGAATTGTGGAAGTGTCGGTTCTTGGCTGAAAGGGTTGTCGCAGATATGTGGCCTATTTTGATTGGGATAACGTATCATGACAAAAATACTGATGTTAAACGGTCCTTTAACTGCATGCTGCCTTTGAGAAATTTTGAAGAGAAAATTGTACAGTATAAGAACATCTTTAGAACTGCCTTGGTGGAATGCCACGTTTGCCAAATGGCTGTTATTACTAAAGGCAACAAACGGAATATGAACAAAACGTTATAGAATTTGTCTAGCGGAAACCTTTTCACGAAAGTTCAACTGTTTCCTTCATAGAAATGAGAGAAAAGAGCGTTTACGAGAGTATTTGGGGGGAAACATAAATCTCAGGTTGTATATTACTGCATATACATATATAGTTATTGCGGGTTATATGTATACCCTTATCGTATTATCTTTGTGTCGATATAACATTGTATTTGAAGAGGGTTCATCCATCTAGAAAGTACGTTCTTAGTGGAGAGCAATTGAAATGGTTTAGCATGACCTTCTCAAATAAGATACGTTACACCTTTTCATTTGCACGAATCCCCTTCAAGTACCTTGGATGTTAAACTGTTATTGCCAGTACTGTTGCGCAGTTGTGGGCTTTTGAAACTGGAGAGTTTGATTTTAACAATTTCCAGCAGTCGCATGACCGGTGTGGAGACCAGCGAGGATGCATGTCTTTGGTTGGCGGTAGACACCTTTTACTTGCTTATTTGGCTATTGATTTTTGTGCTATTACTAACGAATAACAGTTATCCTCTATGAGAATAGATACAGTCGGCATCTCATCTGGTCAGTTGATATGCAATAGAAAATATTATCCGAAATATGATAATATAGACAGGCAACTAAATTCAGTATAGTCGTCTTGTAGGGCGGAGGGAGGCCATGGATACTTATTGCCCTTTCCAGGATAGCTTCTATGTTGAACATGATTAGATTGGCATTCAAGTATTCTAGAATTCCTTCCCATGGAATCTGAACAAGGGATGACCTGCCGTTACTCTAGTAGCATAGCTCTGAATCAGTCTCGTCTGCAGATAATTAAGAAACCAACTGTTACAAGTGTTTCTTCCCTTACCACCAACTCGATTGTGTTCCTTCAGAGTCCTTTAAAGTGTTTAGAGTGACCGTGCCCAATTTGCATCGTTGTTGTTTACTTCAAAACGCTGTTAATGATGTTTCCACGTTCACAATATCATCGCAGAAATGTAGTGACCCTTGAACTTTTTGAACTGTCGAACATTTACTGTTTATTTATTGGCAAATATTGAATCGTTCTTATTATGGAAATATATAAGGCAGAGAACAGGGTGAGGTACAACGAAGTCATTATAAAGGTTGTCGTATTCTGTCATAACATGCCCCGAACTAATGAGTCGTAAAGGTGCGTTGAACTTCTTATTCTTAGAAACAAAATATTCGGGTTTTTGTTACCAGTTGAAAATGTTATACAGCAGCCATTCGAATTCCTTGGAATGTGATGGTTTTCTCTGCTGCTAGCATATGATGATTACATGTGAGCAAGAATACGAATAGTAGACATAGTTGATTAGAGTATGACCTCCTGGACGTCTTACACGCGAAAGAGGAATTTATCAATATTGGAGTTACTTCAAATCTGATACCAATTCTTAAGTCAGTGACACCAAATAGTCCCTAAATACCTTATAGTTACGGTGGTCATTTCAGATAAGAAAAAAGTAAGTGTTACGTTGGGTTGTTTACAATTTGGAGACACAACTTGTGTTGATCTGTGTTTTTGCATGGTATAGATGCCTAAGAACTGTCAGTTTAGTTACCATATTGATTTGGTGCGTAGTTACATGTTTTCCGTGTACAGATTGCTCAAGCAATCAAACATTATTAAGTTTTTCGTTAACAAGGAGTTAGCTTTAGTACTTTGCGTAATTTTTCATTTTGGCAGCTTTAGCTACCTTCGATGGTAATTTATGTTATGGACTTGAGATTGCAATTCGATAGAAGTGCGTTGTATGACCAATTGCATATAAAGACATCACCAATTTGTATATATGATATAGTCATCATTGTGCCTGAAGTCTTGATCCCATACTGGGTTTGTAAAAATTCTTTGTAGGTGTTTTTTCTCTTTCAAAGGAAGCTACTAGAGTTGACTATTTGTGATAGATACAGACTTGATTGGACGTATGCAGTTACAGTTCTAAAGGTTGCCCTGTTCGAAATAGAGTGAAAGCGCTTTTTACTCTTCCATGTTAATGTCATTGGGGAATGATGATGGTGGCTTTATTATTGAATCATTCAGCAACAGTTCAAAGCGATTGTATACAGACGGAACAAGATTTGAAGCTAGATGGCACATGCCCTGCGTTGAGGTCAATGAGTTGCTAGGCTTTCACGGTGGTATCACGTTCACCACATGCTTACAATTATAAATGCACACCTGGGGAAGCCCTTTTTAAAGCTTAGTGATCATAAGACATTCTTAATTTAAGGCTGTTCTTAGCTTGTTAGAGGCAGTAGTATACATGTAATTTGGTGGGGCTGTTATGTGTACAGGCTCTGCAGTATAAGTGTGCCACGTTATAAGGCCTCCTGTGGAGAGACTGAAATTTATGGGTTTCATGGCCATTCAGCATCGCAATTTAAAACTTTATCAATGAACATGATGAACTGTTTTTTACGTCGGAGGCGAACGGACCAAAACAAGCAAACTAAGCCTTCCTGGTTATTTTGGCCACTTCTCGGCCATTCGGCAAGGATCAAGTGTAACACCAGTTTTCATCATTTATCCTCGTATTGCGTATTAATCGCAAACCAGACCCTTGTACAAAGTGTGATTGGATGTTAATGAATGATGATTTATATCGGGATGTATTAACCTCCCTCAGGGTGACCTTGTCCACTGCTAGCCAGAGGTGAGGTATGGAAGATATCCCAGCATCGCTTCTCCTCAGGGGACATTGAAGTACCTGAGAACCTCTCGCATAGGGTGGTGTAGCTTGTTCAACGGAATAAAGGCCACTGCCAGGCAATCTAAAGTAATGGGAGGCATTTTTATCTCCTAGCTGCTCATGGTTTATTAGTAATCCTTTTCACTAGTTTTACTGTCAAGCAATGGTCTCTCAACACTTGTCTGCATTCGACTTTAAAAAGTTTTCGACGAAGACAATTAGGGACACAAACAAAAGCTAGGTACACTAAAATAGGCTTCTCGACTCCGTAAGTAGTAAAAGTACTTCTGAATGAGGTGCAGCCAACGAAAGGGGATATTTTGGTATCCCGGAGAATAAACACGACGGGAAAGGCGAAATAAATGGATTATTATAAAGTGCGGTCTAGAATAGTCAGGGTAGCTTACAGCACTGCTTAAACTGGACATTACAATTATCTTGTACAATATTGCAAATGTCATCTGTTTAAATGGTTAATATCACCCAAACGATAGTCATCGCCTGTATGTATATGTTTCTCTCTCTGTGTTCGTGTGACTATATCGTGTAGAGCGAGTGTTTCCTAGATAACATGATTATAGAGATACTCAAGTAGGTTTACTACATAATTTTCATGCCAGCCGAATTCACCAGCAGTTCCTAATCAAAGATTTAAAAGTCTGATAGTATTAAGGCTGCTGTCAAGGATTTATCTGAGTGTCTCTGAAGTCGACAGATAGTCGGAAACTACAATGATTCGTTATGGCAGAACGTTTTCCGTTCCTGTGAAGTCACAGTTCTAGTTGTGAGAGAACATTGCGAGGATAATATGGGAAGATTCTGATCCAATAATAAAGCCAATATCCAAACCAAGACCTTCAGCTAATTAAATTTACCTCGTTTTCTCCCTTTTCCGAAATTTGTAAAGGAAGTTCTGGATAGACATCTGCCAACGGCCTGACCAACTTCTGGCTTACATTTTAATTGAGGGAGCGGTTGTAAATAATAGGAAGAAATATATGCAGAAGCACCTGCATTTGACTTTGTTTGAGTTTCCTGAAGATCCGTTCGTGTTGTGGAAATCTGTCATTGAGCATTTGAACTGTTGCCTCTCTTTCCGCAATAAAGAAAAGACCACAAGCAAGGTACCTGTTTAAGAATGAACGTGACGTGAGGCAACCATTTTTATCGTACGTGATAGGGAGCCAAACGTATCTTCTCCCTATTTTCTAAAGGAGATACAAAGATAACTAGGAAATCACTGGAGAGGCAAGCAAGAATCATTTTGTTAAGTTTTATTTATTTCGATGTTATTCCCTTTTAGTGTGTTAGTATTTAATTTTACATCTGGTGCAGTTGTTCTTGATGGATAGTGCACAGTCGATACATGTCGAATTGTCACGTAGTGCTTAGGTCTGTAAGGAGAAGATTTGAATCATTGCAATTGATCGGGGGAGTCATGGGTTACTGCTATGTTTTATGTTTAGGTCTGTTGGGCATGTACATTTATTTATGATGATAATGATCGGTTGATCTCCAGACGGTTCATAATTTCCGATGTAATAAGAAGATATGTTACTGACTATAAAAATGCCTGACCAACACTGGAAATTTTTGAAAGACATGGTTGTAATAATTGGTTGATAAAACGATGTGCAAATCGGGCATAATAGCAGGGAGGTCTATTCGTGAGATGCTACCTTGTAGGTTGAGTACCTTGTAGGTACCTTGAGTAGGTTTCGGGGATATTCGTAGTTCTTAGTGATAAATGGGTGGATTTAGATGACTGGAATTAGTCCGCCAAGGTTGTCGGTAGGTTGTCTATTGGGAATTGTTAAGTCATGTTCATGTAGAAGCAAATATTTTGGGGCCAAGTTAACGGATTTAAATAATGACCAGAGATCACTTCTAGTAAACCTTTGTCTTGTAGTAAATACGAAGGACAGCGGATGCTCAACTTACCAAGTTACTTGAGGCTGTGGACAGTACGTTTTGGTCCCGGGGAAACAACAGAAGTTCATTTCACACCTATGGAATGCACATTTTTGTATCAAATGCCTATTACGGTACTCTGGACAGGTGACATAAGTTCAAGTAATTTGCGCCATGAATGATCCACTGGAATTACACGAAGCAGCCTCTAATGGCGATAAAGATCTATTGGAACTGTTGCTTATTGAAGGACATTACGATATCGATTCAGAGGACTGGAACTGGGGGAAAAGGACACCTTTGCATGTTGCTGCCGAACTTGGTATGCAGGCATTTCAAGGTTCCAGGTCATGCGATACCTTAATAGTAACCCTTGTATTTAGTGTGCACAATTTGCTTAATTAGTCATAATCATCATCATCATCATCAGAATCATCGTCATCATCATCATCAGAATCATCGTCATCATCATCATCATCATCATCACCACAATCATCACCACCA
>JAAAKL020006389.1:0-18067 GCA_010016065.2 Carybdea cf. marsupialis auct. non (Linnaeus, 1758)
CGAAAAAGGAAATAAAAAAAAAAAAAAAAAAGTTTAACCACCCCCCCCCCCCCCCCGCCGGGGGGAGGGGGGGGGGGGGGGGGGGGGGTGGGGTGAGGAGGCATTTCTGCAGTCCTCCGAAGAACATTAAGTGTTAATAGTATGTAACACAGTTGAGGTTTGTATAACCTATATTGTATCTCCTACAAAATCTTGTCTTTTACTCATGAAAAGTGGTGGCGAGGCCACTACGGTCTTATTTTACAACCATACAAAGTATGTTCCCAATATTAGTTTCGGACCTGGAAGAACAGCTTTCCAGTTCACATTCGAACTTCCAGGCACTTTAAACAAGATCTTCATGCGTCTCTTTCCGCTTTGGCTTTCATGACTTCTACATCACCATATATACTCTTCTTCCTGTATCTGCATTGTCCGTTTGCCCTTCCCTACCGAAAAGGGCACCCCTTCTCGTCGCTCAACCTATCCCGTCCCCAACGTCGTGTGCCCTAAGTACAATAAACAAGTTCACTATACATATATAATAATACAATTCCCTGCCAAAGCGATTTACTAGCACTTTCTGTATTGATGTAAGGACTCACCTTGGCGGTGACGTTGGTGCAGCCTGCGTTCGGCTCTGTCTACTTCTGCGAGTATTAGGTGCTACTACATGCCTGTCGTTGTTTGACAATTCAGATTCTTGAATCATCTGGATACTCATCAAACGAGGATCTGTACAACAACAACAGCATACTTCAGAGAGTAAAAACAGAGTGCAGATCAACAGTACATCAGCGCATGAACAAATTATACATTAAGGTACATAAATCATAAGACTTAGAGCCAACTCGGCGCCCACGATGAATACAAGTATCCGAAATATCAATCGGAAAGGGAGTAGAAGAAACGTCCCATACCAAAACTGAGCACAACAGAAGTAAACCATACGCACTGGTATACGGAAGAAGAAAGCGGAAGTGAGAAAGGAAGGGTCATAACAATAGTAACTTGGGTACGAAAGGAAAGCAGAACATCTTGAACTTTAAAACTGCAGGAGACAATGTAAGATAAACGTTGGAGGCATTTAAGCTTCAGTTTGGATTTGATTAAAAATGGCAAATCAATGTTTGATTGGGTTCTATAAAACGTGGATGCTGGAGATAAGCACGCTCTCATATGGGTTAAATATAAATTTTACAAATGTGTATTTGCTTTTATCATGCCATCTAAGAGACGTGGGTCAGAGACGACTAATGATGAATCAGATACATCAATTCGGATAAAATTGTAAGGAAGTAAGTTGTGCACTATAGGCCGAAGACGTGAAGGTTTCCATCAGAGCTAAAAACATGATGCAATTTCACAACAAGTAAGCTTTAAAAAGTGCACAATCAAGTGTTACGAGATATCTAAAAAACAATACGTTGAATGAAACAAGACTTTTCACTCGCAAAACAATTAAATCTGAATCACGGCATTTCACCACCCATAGATGATAGAGAATCTGCTCGGCTCGAATCAAAGTGGCGTCAAATACGTGAACATAACTGCATATATAACTATAGATAGCTGTTAATCTATTTCTACCCGAAATTAATAAACTCTTGTGCATTTCAAATTGCAAGGCCGTCTACAATAGAAAGTTGGTACGGATAGGCAAGGCTGATAACTAGTCTTACAACATAAATGTAAAACAAGTATGGAAGACAATAACGTAACATGGTCAGAAAAATACAAAGAAACATATCCTTAGCTTTTCATATTTTTCACTTGATTTTCAAGTGTAAAAGAAAAAACGAATTCACTTTGCAACGCTTCCTGGTAATTAACAACATATGCGCAGGGATACAAAGAAGCCGAAAATATTTTAATACTAACGACTCTGCCTCGAAATTCGTATGCCTCACACTATCGATCATAAATGAATCAAAAGACAAGAAAACAACAAAACAACGTGACGTTTCTATTAACTATTCATGTACTTCAGAAGGTTAGATAATATCTCATCTGTGAGAAATCAACACAAATCCCGGAATTTACCGGAGTATATGTCAATTTCTACTTTTTGCGGAAAGTATATCAAGTTGTATTTTTAAATCAGGACTGCAAGTAGTTTCCAAAATTCACTATGAACCAACGACTCAGGCACCCTTAAAGGTTTGCGGTTTCTTTCATGTTTCCAGCAAAAATTCATATCTGCACGATTCTTAAACTCTGACCAATACAAAAAGCTGGGCACTGTGGTGTAGTTGTACAATTTACTACAGGAGGATCCTAGCCTCCCGTTTCGCTGAGGTCTATATTTGGCCACCACAAGCTGCCAAGTACACATCGAATATTATTGAGCACGGCCCTGCACCCCATCTCTTAAATACGAACTGCTGTTTGTTTAGATATTTTGCTCGATTGCACACTGATGGAAGAACGAGGCTCCTAATATCACGCCAGCTGAAAAACGAGAAAGGACCTTTTCGCACAAGCACGCCATTAATAAGTTATCGCAGCCCATTAGGAGTTCGCAAACTCACTAATAGGTTTAACTTATATTAAGGGGACCTGATCAATTGTCAAACAACGTCTACAGGCACTACGACGGTACGACTGCTGCGGTGTCAAACCTATCCTTAATACCACAGTAAATGCTTCTGCCGAGATGAGCGCACGTTATGAACGATATTGCCCATGATGTCATAGAAATGCGAAGTAAACTAATCGTAGCAAAATATAAAACAACAAGCGCCTTAAAAAGTGTGGTGTTCTTTCCTGAAGAAAAATAGATATTGTAGGGGTGCGTGTGGAATAAAGGAATACATCTATGGCAGGGCGCGGCTCCTATTTAAACAAGGCACTAACTTTTCAACTTTACGGACTCATGACTAAAATATACAAGTCAGTCTGTCAACACATAATTTGGGTAAATGAATACTGTAACTAGTGCATTCTTTTCTCGCTACCACTAGTTACTATTGAATACATTACCCTCCTCTATGGTACCCACTTGTGCCTGAAATCTACATAGATATGTTGTGGCAATAGGCATGATGAGTGGTGATGGTGATACGTGGGCATCACAATCAAGTGAGATAGAGGAGAAGGTCACATAGAGAGAAGTCCATGACTACTAACACAGGACAAACCTTCGGAAGTTGAACTGAACTGTGGAAGGAACGATATTAATAAAAATAATAATAAAAATAAACACTTTCTTCTTTACCTCGACAAAACAAGAACAACTCACCTGTAAACTGCGTCGTTCGGGTAGCATGGTCAACAAAGTAAATCCGACCACTATTTGTGTATCTAACTTCCCACCCTTCAGGCAATTCTCCAAGTTCCTGATCAGAAAACAGGGAAGAGTCTCTAGGCAATCTTGGATCATGCCAAGTTGTCTGACCAGTAACTCGATTAACAAAATATACTTGCCCCTGGGGCGTAGTCCTCCGTTCATAATTTTCGGGGTCATCCGAGCTGTGTAATAAAGTTCGATTCATAAAACTACGATGTCGAGCTGACTGCCTTCTAACGGCTTGTTGATTTCCACGAACATAGGACGTCTCCTCACTCGACGTACTCGAATCCGTGACTGAACGTGAGGAAGACGGCGACGATGAAGGGGGAGATGAGGAATTCGAAGAAGAGGATGCTCCTCGAACATGCTGTCCAATAATCGATTCCCTTTGATTTACATGATAATCGTAAGCTGACCTGTAACAAAAACAACAAATGCTTGAAGTCTTACTTGTGGAAAGTAACACGAAACACTGTCTTGTTAATCTTTCGCTGGTCAATATATGTCATTTATCTGTCAGTATATCCACGTTCAACCCATTTGTCGAATTTGAGCACTCTACTCTTCACTAACGTAGGCATAGTTTCTTGTAAACAAGTATTGTACAGTGGAGGCTCGTTTCACAACCTTTAAAGTGGGTTATGCAAACGGCAACCTATACGTGCTTAGATTCTCATTAGCCACCCTGGAATTCCTCTGCCTCAGAAATATCAATCATCAATCGATACCATAATGATCGATGGTAAAAAGAAACGTAGGTATACCTCAAGCGTCAATGACCTATGTACTGAGATAAAAGTCACTTTCTGACTAGTGCAATCAAAATAAATGAAAACGAGGCCAAAATAGATAGACAAAACAAGGGGTGCTCACTTTCTTATATCATATATCCATGGGACTCTACTCCTCCAGAAAATCGGAGTTTCCTACGAACGCTACTTAGAATTCATTTAAGGTGAAATAAATGAGAAAATAGAAGCCTCTCTCTTTGATTTGGTGTGATTTGTTGACCAACATGGCCTATGGGTGAACTATCGACGCCTACGTGGCACCCTCTTTACGTTACCACTGACGGTTAACGGTAGCTTTTCCATGGATCCGATAGGCATTAAGATTGCACAAAGAATGAAACGCTTAGAATACTGTACATCTACTAGAAACATACCTAGAATATGTCCAAAGTTTTTGAAGATAAGAATGAATACAAACATCAGCTCTAACTGCTAAGCTTAGTATCATACTAAATCTATCCGGTCGTTAGGCCTAATATGAATACAGAATTCCCTCCCAAGTCCATTCAAACTGTCGCTGTCATGCCCTGGTCACAGGTTGCCGTTTCTCGTACAAATTGTCCATGGTGCTGATAGATGAAGTTGACTATATTAGCCATGAGTACTTCCAGTGCAAGGTGCACGTTTACATAATCCGTAATCTCCAATCGCTCGCTTTCAGGTTCTGCTTACAATTTCAACTATCTCGCAAAGGATACCGGCTACACAGGCCCCATCAATTCATGAGGAAGCTTACATGCTGACAGTACAGAAAACAGTCAAATATGTGCAGGAAATGCGATCTATCACGCAAGACGTCCTTTTTTAGGATCTATGTGACTGTTATAAAGGTTCATCGGTTACGTCGTTGAATTAGAACCTAAAAAGCATAGGGTTGCGGTTCGGGGAGTGGACGAACACAACCTCCCAACGTCGGAGAAAAATGATAAGTGGGACAACTGCACATTTCTTCTGGCACCGGAAATATTATGAAAAAATAAACGTTCTTCAATTACGAATGAAATCACAAATTAAGAGAAGAATAAAAGTGCCTGAAATCTGGAATGTTTACTGATTATTGGACGGAAGCGACTGAGCTCAAACGTTCAGAAACTTCATAGAGTTTCCTTTGATTGTACAGCAGTTTCAAGAATACGTCTGTATTGTCTCCACCGCTTGCAATATCTTTCTATTTCGGTTGGGTAGGCGGACAACTACTTGTAGCCAATTGATAAAAGAAAGAGGCTTTCTACTACTGTATTGTAGATCAATGCTGCGCACCGATGAAAAAATAGAGCATCAATTCGAAAAACAAAGTCAATGCACCTTCATTTTAAACTAGAGACGACTAAAGGATTCTCGTTCCAGATCTGTTCTGAATATGATAACGAGGTCCTCATAACTGCGTTGATACTTTCCTTATTATTTCTCACGATGAGTGAATGTTGGCAAATATCGATTTCGCAATTCCTCCCGAATGGTTATGTTTATTTGCCATCGACATTCATCTAATTCAAAGGCAACAGCTGGCGGGAGCGGCGATTTCGGAAACATTCAAGAAACGAAAAGGCCAGTACACGGGTATTTAATGGTCTGCAAAACCCAACACAACAGTCAAGTTGCCAGCCTCAAGAAATTGGATTCATTTTGGAAGTGGCGCAAGCTCAGAAAAATCGACAATAAATCAGTCGTGATCCACAATTGAGACAGCCCTTTGTCGCTACAATGGTGCATTAGTCTAATCGTTGACTAAAATCTGACGATCGACAGTTCTCAGTAAAAAGTTTTGATCTCATTAGACGACGTGATCCCGAATAAATGGATTTTAAGTTCCAATATTGGTGTAAAAAGATACAGTACTTATTCCAGAAACTTAGTAAATTAGTAAAAAATTTGAGTTTCAGCAACGAATACTAACTTGATGCCACCGATTGAAAAATAAGTTTGATTATCGATGGAGACTAACGTTGAAACTCGACTGAAACATATAGGCCCCCTAAATAGAATTATATGCTTAAACATCGGTAAAATCATTGATAAACACCAGAACTATAAATACAATTTCCATCTGAATCTCTTCTATATCAATCGATCGATATATCATTTTGGTTACACAAGTTATATATGTTTATAAAACATTCTGTGAAAATCGTAGGAATACGCAAAAGATAAAGTTATTGTTGCAACACTAGGGGCAACTGGGAGTAAAGGGAGAAAGACCCAGGAAGACCAAGAAGACAGGGATGAATGAAGGTGGCGGTAGTGCTCTTCCATGGGCCAAGTTCAACCCCTGACACGGGCACTCCAACTCAAATAATATTCCTTCGGAAATCCCATATTTATGGCACGTTATGGTTAGTTCATCCTTCAGAGGGTATGCGGGTAGAAAAAGGTTAACGCCCAGTGAGTTAGGTATACACCTACTTGACGTACGTAGGAATCATCTACCCATTCAAGAGTTGAACAGATACGGAAGAACAAAAATAATCAATTTATCGACAAATTAAGACTCAGTAAAGTCCTGGATGGCTTTACGTTACTGTTGTGGCTGCTGGATAATGTGCAAAAAGATGATTATTGCATTCGAAATAAAGTATTTGAGGAATGAAATGTAAAAACCTAGATTCTCTGCAAATGGATGACGAACGCTATGCAGAAAACGACAGACACGCAATAAAAGCACGATGGTATTGCCAAATCATTTTATGGGCATTGCCAAATCATTGATATAAGGGCGGTTGAAAGTGTACAGCTCATAGGGAGGACATGAAAAATATAGTTTGACTATATTTAACATTGGAGCGATCTCGGATTGAATTCCTAGTCAGATAAAGTACGTCACGTGTATTGTGAAGGGAAAATGTCATGTCACGGGTGCACATACAGTATATAGTGTCATTTAGTTAACTATGATTATTATTTTTGATATTTTATTATTAGCTGGAGTAAGTTATCAATGTCTACAGATATCACTCGTGTATCCTATGACTAGGTCTACTATACAATCTTTTTCAAAGTTAAGAACCTCAACTGTCAAATATTTCTTATTAGAGTCAATCTAAAGTAAGACTTGACACTCTTCAAACAATGCTATTGAGGCTTCTTCATAAGAACGTACCTGGTTGGGCGCTCCCACTGGACTGTCCTTGTCACATGATTAATATACTGTATTCTTCCATTTGGAGTTCGCCTTTCTTCCCACCTATCCAAGAAAATATTGAAGATAACGAACTTATATAAGCACGCTATATTATCATATCACGTCATTCTCTATATATAATTATCATTTCTCAAATTGGCAAGAGCCATACTTTCATCTTAAATTTTCTCATTTAGTCAAAAAAATGTCACGAAATGACCACTTCACGATTTCCAAACTTCTGAAAAACAACGACATAGCAGGGGAATAGAGGGCATTTGAAAGTATTATTTTTTCATCAAATAGTTCGCAGGTGATATTTCGAGAAGCCTTAGATTGAAAAGATCACATCAACTTCTAAAAACTCAACGATGTTCATGTCGGGAGGGGGTACCCCCCTCTACAAGGCCCCACTTGATAGGGCTAGCTGATACGTTAAACAAACAACAAGTGTAACTCTCTTTCACTTACCCTGGCGGAAGATCATAAATATCTGCACAAACTGCAGGAGTAGACGAAACGTTCCCTCTTGAGTCAACCACTGCATTTGAACCTATCCTTTCCCGCGTCATAATACTCACTGCACGAGACAAAGGAGGATAAGGGTCAACTTAACAGAGAAACAATAGACGTTCTGCTAATTGACGAACAGCAACAAAGGAAACGTGAAACAAACCTCTGCGGTCATATACTCCTTCACTCCTTTCCACATGTTCTTATCTTCATGAGTCCATTAACTACCTAACCATTACACGAAATGATGGCAAACCTTTCAACCGAGGTCAGCCCATCATCAGCAAGGAAAGATCCCGGTAAAGGCGAAACTTTTCCTTGCACCTTAATACACTGGAGGGACGCAAGATGCCAAAATATCCTCGTGTTTTTAATCATAATTAAAAACAGACCACAAGGAATGCAATACTCGGATATGCAGACAGACTAGGAATTTCTAGAACTAGAAACATACAACTGAGGAATGCTAAAAATTTAAAACATAGACCAAAACCCTTACGCAGTTATATTTGTATTTTAAACACACGCCTGCATGCATGCGAACATATTTGAAAGATAGCACATCCTGCCAGGGGATATTATGGAGTAGTGAGTACTCAGTTCTGCATGGAAGTTAGGAAACGTTTAGTAGTTGGCCTTATTCAAAACGACTGATGACAAAATGTATATCTGACTTCAACCTATAAAACATCATCAAGCAAATAACTACATGCAACAACGGAGAAATCCGAATACTAACTGAAACAAATACAAGCTTTTTAACCATATCATTAAAAAACAAACCATGGAGATTTCATAATACTGCATTTTTCCTTTAGTTCACAAGACATTGTAATTCTTGTGTATCATAAATAATAACTCGGTGAGTAAATAATATTGAATACAGCTACTGTTTCATTCGGACTACACTGACATCAACACTGCAAAAACCGTTCACCAGGTAAAAAAATTCCCTTGGTCAGGCAACTGCAGTTAGTATATTTGAACCCAAATTCACGACAATTGTTATGTGCTTCTATTTTCTTGCAATGCTAGACTTGTCCACCTGTGATCTACTTGCTAATGCACACCCTTTTCAGTCAAGGAGCTTAGCATGTCGACTCTGAGGCATTGCTTTTAAAAGTGGGTGGGGAGGAGGAGGTGAACGGCAGCTACAAAAAACTGTCTTCACTTTATCAATTTAACAAGGAATAAGGAAAAGCCACCAACAACAAAATTTCAATTAAAAAGGATTTTATCCCTCCAACGTTACCAAGAGGCATTCATAGCCAACTTCACATGACCACTAAAAACTTGCATTAGCGAGAACAACTGATTTGATGAAATGGAATATCCATAACCAAAAAACTCAAGATCATGAGCAGTGGAAAGCATATTGAATACTGCAAGTCATGCATACATCTGACTTATCAAAATGATGTAAAAAGATGATAATAATAAAGGAAGCAAGGAAGGAAGGAAGGAATAAGCGAGTACAAGCTACTTCAAGGAAAAGGCTTACGATGAATAATAATAATACGCAGCAACATCATTGCATTAATGTCTTTGTTCTCTACAAATAATCTTTTATTAATAAACAAGTAACCTCACTGTCGGGTAATATCACATCAATAGTACAGTTCAATTATATGCAGTAACTCATTTAATAACATACAAATCATTAAAAGTCCCATATAATATATCCTCCTCAATGGCCTGTCTTGAAATTTGTGCAGCATCAATCAGTTTTTAATTTCTCAATATGCTACTGCCTTTCTTGATGTGAATGTAACTACAGTAAGTTTCACCAACTTCACAATGAGATCACCCTTGTTAACAGTTGAGTCCTGGGCATACAGTTCCCTTTCTTGCAAAAGAGAACTACATAAACAGACAAAATGCTACCTTTCCTGCATCAAGCTACCATAGATGCCAGATACAATGACCAGTTTTCCAGAAAATGTCTGTTACAATGTCCTTGTACTGTTATCTTCTCACCAATACTAATGCTGAGGCCCTTATCTCAGGTGCAGATCATTGAAACCCCTGCATAGAATGCCACATAATCACAATACACAAAAGTGGTCATTCTCTCGTTCAACCTTGTATACTCAAATCACTACAATCATATTTAAAATATCAAATAGCATTTCCCATATTCCATCTAACCAACCATACTGAACTACAAAGAAACAAACCACTTCATTACAAACAGCAGTATCATATCCCACCAATATGGACCATAGTTGACAAGCATAACTCACCAACAATCTGTCCGCGTACATAGTCTGGGTCATTTGGGTTTATCTTTGTAAGCTCCAATCGTTGATCTAAAATATCAAGTTAAGTCTTGCATAATATACGTATCATTTCTGAAGCTATCCAATGAAATTTAACTCTCTCCCAGGTAGATGCAAGTAACTTTTCTTTCAAGATAACTTAAAATGCTAATGGGCAGTAAAATGTTTTCAAGCTAATAGCAGAAGCAACCTTACCAAGGTATTTGTTAAAGAAATCTGTACAAGTAAGGGAAAATATATACGTGGTGACTAGGTCAAATGACTCAAATCACTACCAAAAACAACACTTGCTGGTTTTATCACCCTTTGTCTCAAGATATCTTTTCATATTTTAGTCAAGTGACAAAATGACAACATGACCAAAATACCTAGAAATATTCACAAGAAGATATACAAAAATGCAATTACAACATTGATCTGCTGAGGTTGAGCAATGGCAAATAGGTTCCATGAGCCACATTGTCAAATACTAGGAATTCCATAGCTAAAATATTGTGTTACAGATATTTTGTCATTCAAAATGAAAGTCATTTAGCTAGCAATGTTAGCAACACCTAAAACAAATGACATAAATATAATAATAATGATGATGCTAAGGCACACCACACTCTCTTTCCAAGTAGATACTGTTTACTCAAAAGCATGCAAGGTCTGCAACATTTGTTCCAATAACCATAAACATATGTTTGTACCCTTTTCTCACACTTTAGATACCCTTCAATTGTGCTCTGTGATACTGTGGAATGCTTTCAACTCAAAACTGATATCAACTATACTTACATCCAGTATCCTTCAGTCGATTAATAGCCTGGTGTGTAATCCTGACACAGCCAAGGAAACCAGCTCCTTGTCTTTTATGAACCTTTCGCTGGTTCCAGACACTGATAGTGACAGAGTCATTCTTTCCCACAAACCTTGTAAACAATAAAAAGTACTCACTTGAAACAATGAACATCTACATGTGCAAAAAGTACTTATGAAGTGTAAAGCAAAACAGAAAAAATTGTACAAGCTCCTGGGCTTTATCCTCACCAGCATTCCTCTACATAATTTGTGCATTTGTAGCCATTATGCACAGCGCAATGCTAGTCCATGCTGACCACTAAGAACACAGGTCTGTTCAGGAATAAGTGAGCAATGCTGTAATGGATCTGTGGTGTGCATCATCAAGACTAAGTAGACACTGCAGTACTGTATGATAGAATAGCACAAACCCATTTAAGCCTCTGTTTCCAAAAATAGATAATACATCTCTTGAAATGACAGAAGGGGCTTTTTTACATCCCTCTTCCCAAGTCCGGCAGAAATCAACAGAAATGTCAGCACTGGGTTAGAGCTTATTCTCATGAGGGCTGTACGGAGCTCAGTGTCAACCAACACACCTATATTTGAAACCTGCATTTCGCTGGAGGAAAAGAACTGACTCAGAAATATCAGCAAATTTGTGGTTGCTCAGATAAGTCTGTTGGCCACTACTTTATTTTTGTTACAGAGCTTTCCTCAGTAGTGGAATCTTATTGAAACTTACCACAGCTGATCTGTTGTGGTGTGTATTTGTGTGATTTCCTGCTAAGATAGTCACGAGTATCAGTGTACAATTACTATGCAGAGAATTCTTCTCTCTGCTATTTGTTCATCGATACATTACTTATTTCACTCTTGCCCTTTACTGCTCTGGTATTGTGGAAGATTTGCTCTGCTTCTGAATGCCATCAATTTATATTTTTACTCAGTAACCAAGAGATACTTAATATTGTTGGGGGGCTAAAATGCTCACTACGGCCTTACCTTCTCCTATCTTTTCAATTTCAACTGAAAGTTTCCCCAAAAGAAGGTGATCATTTACAGAGCACTCTCAACCTCCAACCAAGAGCAAGAAGCTGAAGATAGCTGGTAGCTCATCGTAAGAGGTTCTGTGAGTGTGGAGACTCCTTCTGTCAGATCGACAGCAGAAGGCAATACAGGTATCATACATGTGGAGGTGAAACATTCAAACAGCACACAGACTGTATCTACTGGCAAACAACAGAGTTAGCTCAACCATGCCTGGTCAAATTGCCTTTGGAGTTGCATCATTTCTAATTTGACATCTCAAAACAAGAAATGGGTTTGTGCCATTGGCATTGTCCACCTTGATACCATCTGGTGGCAGAATCCACTGGTTCAATACACCGGAGCCAGAAATGGAAAAGCAAGTGCAAGTGCAAGAGCTTGGAGGGCCTTCCATTGGAGGGCAGAGTGAGCAAAGGCAGAACAAGGAAAACCTGGAGGAACTCCACTAAACATAACTTGTTTTCTCTTCCAAACAATTGCAAGAGCAAGGATAAGTGGACCCTGCATGTCAAAGCTTATGTGCAATATACGTCTGTGTCACCAATAACATTAAGGAGGATTTGCCAATAACATCTTGTCAACATTATTGTCAATAATATTGTGCATGAGTGGGCCACTTAACATTAGAGTAAATATTAATGATTTAAGCTTAGCCTTACAGATCATAGTGCTGGTTCCACTTTGGGTCCAATGTTCCTTTGATTGACCTGGTGGAGTGGCACTGACCACTACCATCAACTGATATTCTTGCAAATGGGTCAGGAAGACCTAAACAAAAGAGAAATAATGTCACTATAACCAACAGATTAATAAAATATAAATTAATAACAATCCTGTTCAACACACTTCAATAGGTTCAATCTTATTTATCTAAAAATAGGATTCATCATTTCTTTAGTCCGAAACAGAAAGCCAACATCATCTAGTGGATAAGTTCCCTGCCTTCAGTTCAAGATGGTCCGAGATTAAATCCTTGACAGGGCATTGGTGACTACAGCTTTGGTGCTCTATGCTCAAGAAACGTCCCATGTATTTGGGCATCTGTTCAACATATGCTAGCAAGTGAAACAGACATTCAACCGTACAAAAAACACAAATAAACCCACAACAGCAACAAATTGCTCAAATATCTCCTAAATATTCAATAACAGTAGGTGATAATTCTGTACCTATTTGTATAACCTGTGAAAACAAAGAGGGCATACCAAAATGCTCATTTGAATCTAATACACCCCCTAACTCATCTTCAGACACCTTGCTTTCCATGAATATACAAGACCAACCCTTTCAGTATCCACCTTGAGGCTACAGCTGTAACAGGTTGTTACCATGCTTGTATCAACAGTAATGAACAAAGTCTATTATATGGGTAAATGTCTTCATCATCTACATTTTGATTGTTTAATTCCTTCATGCAGTGCAATTAACTCTAAAATAGCATGACAAACAAAAGCTTTCAAGCAAGACAAACACAAACATATGCACTCTACTTACAATAAGAGCATTCTTCTTCATATATGAGGGGAAAGAAGACATCTAAGTTCCTTAGCCCAATCAAGGCTTCACAGTACAATTTCTTGCAAAAATATTTTAACTCTCACAAAATTATACTTAAGCAGCCTCCCTGCTATATGATTAGGCCTTGCAGGGTGCCTCTTTAAGGCTAAAAAAACAGCACAAAGTACAACTATCATATACAAAAGCAAGTGACACCATCATAAACACATATATTTTGTTTTGAATCTTATCACTTGTAAAATCATACTGGCTCTTCCATTTGAAAAAACACACCACTAGGTCAAATAAATATTCCCCTGAGGCCATATATATCCTATTGTGAGCACGTCAATGTCAATGGTACAAGCCAAGAAAAAAACAGGACGTGCTATAGTACCTGATTCACCATTACTTTTAAGAACATTTAAACAACAAACTTCCTGCATTGTAGAAAGTAAGTCCACTATTATAGTGATAAAACAAAGGGAGCATAATAAAGAGTTTACTTCATTATTTCAAGGTAATCAATATAAAAATCTTAGCAAAGTCACTTTGTTAAAAGATAATATGCCTTCTATGATATATTTACTTGTGCCTTGAAAGGTATGCAATGGACAACAATGTCTTGATCTTGATTGTTACTATATGTAACATCTTCAGTATACAATAAGTAACAATAGAATAAACATTCCTTTTGAATACAATGTATCACTGGACAGATCTAATGCTTTTATAGCACCAACCTGTAACAATACCTTCTAGTACTCATCAACTAATAGCTTGGTTCAAACTGCTAAGGTCTTCCTTTTCAAATATAACTTCACATATAAATTCAACTTAATAATTGTTGCTTAACAGCACAGGAATAGGTGAAAACCTCTCTAATGCCAAATATGATGTACTACCCACACACAATCTTATAACTACACTGCAGCAGTCTCATCCATCAAGGAATTGTTGTGTCAACAATACATAAAGCCGCATATGTAACAATTCATAAGATCAATTGTAGCTGAAATGAATACAATCTTTCACCTGGCCATTTTATCCTGACTAGTACAATGTCTCACTAAAAAAATACTTGCACAAATTCCCCTCCAATTACATTTAATGGGTGTTCTTGTCACATATCAGACAGCATTTTGTTTAATTACCTGTATGAACTACAGTAAAACATACGAAGTGGCACATAAAGGACTACATGAAGGTGGCAAAGGCACATACAGGGGAAAGTATGTATCAACTCTATATTATTGGTATTTTGCTGATTCATTCTCTCTTCTCTACAATTGGATTTTTCAATATTTGGTATGATAGTTGATGTGATCTAGCCACACTAGCCTCTCAGAAGTATTTGGACACTTGTTACAAAAATGGTATCTTGCAAGACAGCAAAACATGTAGCCAAGTTTCACTTTAATAATTTTGTATCAAAATGGAGCCATGTTTTGCTAAAACTGTTACCAAAGGAATTGTTGACATTCTATCAGACAATATATACAAATAAATAAGGTTTTCCTGCAAAATATTGTTGTATTTCATACAACAAATATGATATTTCAATTCAACTTTTGGTCATGCTGAAACGTGTGGAGTGCATGTAACATGTTTGAAGAAAAGTGGTTTTCCATTAAGAAAAATTGGAGAAAAAATTGGGTTCAGGCCTTTAACTGTTCAATATATTTACCAATGCTATTTGGAGAAGGGATCAGTTGCAAAACAATGGAGATGTATCCAACCGAATGTCTGCTCATGCTGAACAACACATTGTTTGCTTACATGTTTGCAAATGGTGTTGTTACAAATGGAAATGAAAACAAGGTAGAAAATTTGAATGAAACTTTTGGATAACCTTGCCAATATTTGAAAAAGTGGCTTTTTGATTGGTACATCTTTCAATAGAATCTATTAAACTGTAGAAAATTTATAGTACAATCAATTTAAAAGTAGATCTGCAGTTATTGACGTCTTCCACATCAATTTCATGTAGGAGTTCAAATACTGTTTGGACGATAGAGTATGATATATTTTACAACTTCTATGGATTAATATGAAACCTGCTGATCAAGGGGTTTCATTCTTTACATTACAAGTAAAAAAGCAATTACATTTGGGCAATTTTTGGAATCTTAGCACTTAGAACAATATTATAGGAAGGCCTTAAGAAGGAAACTCAATTTTTGTCTCAGTTGCAAATTATCATGTGTACATCAATTTGGGATATAGTTATTCATAGTGATATCCCCACATAATTTTATATCAAGACTTAATGTAACAAGTCATCATCATCATCATCATCATCATCATCATCCAATTTCCCACAGGGGATTTGACACCTAATGCGTGCTCTCCACATAAAAGCCCAGTATCAGACAGAAGCAACATGCCCTCCATCACATTGTCTGTTCACTTCTTCCTTGGTCTTCCTTGCGGGTGAGCACCAGGTATTTACATAGTGAGGATATCACTCAATGGCCCCTCTCCTCCCATCTCCTAACATGCCTGTGTCATCCTCCAGCAGCCCCAGTCCACAACCTGACTGCTCAAACAATCCATTCATCTGCCTCCTGCTATGTACCAGAAAAACCTCCTGTCAAAGATAATTAACACCTGTTCCTGCCTCTTTGTGGTACTCCACATCACTGCAGGGTTTGACAGACCTGAATCCAAACTAGGAAATACCAATCTTCACTATCTTTCTTAGCTTTGTATCTAATACCTTCTGATACCAGAGGGTCAACTTTTCCCTTTTACAGATCTAGTGTAACTCAGGCTCCACTCCACCGGGGACACTTTCTGATGCATATGAAATATTTGGTGGAACTCTTGTACTTAGGGCTTAGTGTTTATAGAACTTGGAATATATTGACATGTATCCTTCGATACATTGTATCAAAATACAAAAGGTGACAATTTGCAAATGACTGAGTTGATTCTTCAAATTTTCTGGATTTTCTATTCCTTCATATTTGGCCTTCACATAGCTCACTCTGGCTGAGCAATAGGCTACGCTCAGAATGGGGCAATGACAAGCTACCGGTGACATCCATGGGGGCAATACAGTATCAATATTTTAAGCCTCTGGGATTATTAGAGAGTGGCAATCCTTAAGTACAATAAATTCTACAGAAATGTATGGTTATAACTGCTGCCTACTAAATAAACTTAAACAAATATACTCCAGAACTGGCAACGTAAATGGAGAACTATAATTTCTGTATACAAGTTAAGATTGTCTTGATTACTGTCTGAGTAGGCTTCCTTGCCAAGCTTCCATATAACCCTATTTCAACTATGCTTCCAGTGCATGGTAATAACTGAGACACGGTATGACTGACAAACTATGGATATTTTTACATTCAAACTTTACAGATTATTGCACTCACTGAACACCTTGGAAACATTTGAAGCCAGAGTGTTTACTGAAACATTGTTGCTCTGGAAGAAAGTTGGTTTATCATGTCCTATGTAGGATGTTTAAGGAGATAACTCAGACAACTTTAAACCTTTTTATTTGTCATGCTCTTCTGCAAAAATGTGACTGCTCTTCAGCCACTTCAGAAGCTCCAGTGAAGTAGTTAGACAAGTCAGCTCTACACACAGTACAACAGTGCTATTTTGTGGCAGTTGGTAACACAAATTATGACAACCAGGCATCTTTTAAATACTGGGGGTTCTATGTAACTACTGTGAATAGCCTTGAATTCTAGCGTTGTTGAGGCCCTAGATCTATTTACAATACAACAAAGCAAACTGCTCCATAGCTATTCTTTTCTGCACATAATCCATAAATGCATCACAGAAGTAAATAAAGACAACTGTCTTCTTCGAATGGTGGGTGGGTACAGCTTTGTAGATTTGCAACCAATACACATTTGTTTTGTTACCAAGTCTCACTTGTATCTACCTATGCGAAGACGTGCTTGCTACATGCCTCTGGGCATTGTATTACACAGACAAGCCATTTCAGACGTCTTTTTCCGATTACACTTGACATTTTAAGTTTTGTCGGCACATCTTCATGAGCTTGTGGTAGCTAATTTGTTGCGACCGTCTGATGTCATTGATTGCTCTTAGGCATTTTCGGTCTAGAACGTCTAGGTTTCGTTCTTTCTCTTCCTTTAGTGACCAGGCTTAGCAGCCGAATAGGGGTATAGAATACACATACCGAGTATATTCTTAGGGTTTTTTGTGCTCAGTTTCTCGTTTCGACCACAGGGGTTTGCGCAGTTGCCGGAAACTTAGCTGCACACTTAGCATCCAGAAGTGATCCTAGACAATTGAACTCTTCGATTCTGTCAATAGGATCTTTACTAAGATGTATAAAAGAGTTAGTATCACTCTCAGTTGATAAATATTTAGTCTTCAAAATGCTGATAGCAGCTTTCAGGGCTGAGTTGGATAGAGCATCAGTACATTCGAGGTCAGCAGCTGTTTCCTTATCACTCATTGTTGGCCCGTTTCCACATTTAACAGAGACATGTCCATATTGACTATCCCCTCTCAATTTATTAATATGCCAGTACAATATTTTACTGTTGTTTCTTATGGCTCTATCTTCCATAGCTTCAGCAATTTCATCCAAAGGCTTCACTGCACAACTAAGCAATTATTATTTCCGTTCATCCTCTACTCTTCTTACGCTCCTCTTATTCTCATATGATCCATCCCTCAAATACCTTTTGTTTCTTCTCTTCTCGACTAAACTTAAAGCATTTTCAATAATATTCTTATCTGTGTTTCTGACTTTCCTCCCTAAGACACC
>JAAAKL020006390.1:0-18066 GCA_010016065.2 Carybdea cf. marsupialis auct. non (Linnaeus, 1758)
CCGACCGTTTCATTTTAAATATAATTACTACTTACTGGATCGGGTGGGTTGCCCGGGGCAGAATTAAATCATACAATATTTCTAAAGCGCAAAGCGACTCAGTAGGACTGACCTTTGAATACATGCTCGGAATTAGGGCCTTCGTGGAGTTCTGACTATTGGACAGAGTATTGCCGTTGCTAGAGGCATTTTTCAAACATTGAATTAGCGGAAACAGAGCCGATCTTAACAACTTAATGCAAAAAAAGGTCTAGGGGAGATGCCCACTGAAACTTGCAGAAAAATGTATCCTTGGAAAACAACTCGTGCCCATGTACACGGAAATTGAAAGTGAACAAGTCCGAGCACATCTTAAACATCCACTTGACTATCGCATACATTAAAGCAATATATTTTATATGTACACATTAATTATCATAACCACATTATAGTCTCAGAAAACATCCCTTGAAGTGGTGTACTGGCGACAGATGTGATGTGTAGAATGAACTCAAAAATTTGAAGCACCTTTATTATGGACGAAGCATGACGAACATTTTCAATCCATAGCAATCCCATCATATCTAGAAAAACATTTTCCACTCGTACGCTACTTTCCCCCTTCTTGCAAAACAATGCATGGTGCAAACGGCCGTGCCATCTACCCTCCTGCAATCACCCGACAAGGGCTAGGTTCATACGGGATCGCTTAACCTTCCTTCCGGTTGTCTGACAAGTGCGCTGATGTCAAAAGTAAAAGAGGACCTAGATTGGATTTCCGGGGCACTTTTCTTAAACCACAAAGTCAGAAAGAAAATGAAGTCATCGACCTGTTTGATCATCGACTTGGGAATTGACCAGTTCTCAGGACAGTAACTTTCCGAGCTCTCCTTGCAGTTTTCCATGGACCCCTTTAGTTTACCTGGGTCACTATAAATAAATTGTTTGAAACTTTGTGCCTTTAATGAATATTTATCAGCATACCTTTTAGGTAAGCACTTACTTGGAAAGGTCGGCCAATGCACAAAGAAGCACACACAACTAAAGGAGATCATCGGTAACTCGTGCCATAATTCCAACAACGCAAGAAAAAAGTGCACAAGGAAAGTTGGCTGTCCTTCACGGTGACCGACAGCTAAGATAATAAAACTTGATTCATATCACCTTACCGGCAGAGCGACATCTTATTGGGTTTGGGATCAAAAGTTTATCAGATTGCTTTATTGTACTGCAGGGAAACTACCTATGCAGTATCATGGGCAATCAAATATGATAGTAATCGGCTAAAGTCCAACTAAGGCCTAAAGAGAATCCATTTCATAAAGTCACCATATAGGGGTTATAGCTTCTTACATCAGTTTCAGTTCCAACGAGAAACTTTCAAACTGGCCAGGCGAACTCGAGTTACTGACTTGACCCTTTGAGTTGAAAGAGCAATAATAGTTTGCAACCCACGACTCTACAAACAGATTTGTTATTTCTAACGTATCTGCGACATGAAATTCTTTCCTACATCCAATAAGAAAGAGCGCTTTATTTAAAAAAAAGCTTAACAAGCTAAATCGGCCGATATTCTCACAGCTGATATTTTATAATGATTCTGAATGATTACGGACCTGATTTCTATACGTATCGAGCTACTAGGGGTGTAATTATTCCTCAAAATTCATTGAAATTAATGTCCAGTCTTACATTCAATAATTAGATAACGAGTGTCTCCAAAATTCTGAACGTCGATTTCCCATCGTGCAAGCGGCGAAGTACAACAAAAGAATACACGTTTGTTATATAATCTACTATCTTATCTCACAACGTTTCGGCACTCGCTATTGCCACTCTAAAGCGAAGAAACGTAATGAGTAGATCACTTATAAAACAAGAATGTAAGTTAAAAAAATCCACGAAGGAATTGATATTCATGTAAATATTCAACAATAGTCTAAATACCGACGTGAATGGGTATTGAAATGAAAGGACTATGTAAAGGACTATGTGTGGTACATGGATTGTACGTGATCTAGACTGATGTCAATGGTTTCCGTCGCCGGCACGTTCACGAATAAGCTTTCAATGTCGAGTGCGGCCAATGTTGTGCTGTGTTTACAGGGAGATGCTTCTTCAAAAGTAAGTAAAACATTCAGTCACGGTTGAAGTAAACATAAGATAAAAAAGAAGCCTTGTATCATACCTTCGTAAAATTTTCCTTGGCATCTTTTAGCATTGCCGCTCTCCAAGTAAGCAGTCTGGCACTCTCCACGGCTAAAGCCATATCAGCTAGTTTCATCTGAATATTGCATAAGGTACCGAAATCCGTTAAAATATTACACACTTAATATCAACTGATTGTAATTGTAACTTTGAAGTGTTACAAGATAACTGTTTAATAATAAATGAGACAATCTACAAACCTTGGGCCAACCAACTCATAAAAAGTGAATTATCTTGGAAAGAAACATCATAACGGCAGCTAGTTGGTTCAGAAATCACAATACTTGGAGGATTGTTTAACATCCAAGCCTTCTTAAGAACCTACCATCGTCCCTCCTTCCATGTTATGTTGTAATCGTGATCCTGACATACCGTCATTAACTTACAGATGTCACTTGAACAGTACTAGAAAAATGATTAATTGTCCAAAATTTGAAAATTGTGTTGAATAACGGATTCTTTATGCTAACGATTTTCGCCAGACACTGGTCACAGCGGACACAATTTTTAAGCAGCTTTACCTGTATCGTTTGTAGTTTGGAAATTGGAGCCCCAAACGACGTTCGTTTCTCCGAATATTCTACTGCAGTGTCTAACGCCGCCTACGAAAAAAACACGATATATTTTAAACGGTTATAAAATGCCATTACGGATTTCGATTACACTACGGAATTGGACATGGATATGATAGTAGGTAGTAGAACCTATCTTAAGTTGATTACAGACGACCTGTTAACACCACAGGAACTTGTTAGGATAGACTTTTCTATTTAACTACCTGTCTTTGCGACCATTACAATTAGGATTTAGTTCATCCTCATCTATATCAGCAATATATCGTCTTTAGTGATGAATACAATAAACCGGTTAACTCCGAATTTATCTGACAAAGCTTATCATCACTCTAGTAAATAATAGAAATGCAAGTGAACTGGCTCTACCAACGGCTGCCATGCAATATACACCATTCATGACAAGATGTCCGTACTTGAGAAGCCTCTTTCAAGGTCACGCAATGTTTTAAAGTTTACTAGCTCCATAAAAAGCACACGGCTACTACATGGTGATTAGTTAGTATGTAGTATTTTCTTTCAATTGAGCACTGCAAACCTCATACCTACCTTTGAAGCATCACATGTCACATTAACTGCTCATCGAAAGGGTCAGACGGGTCATGAAACCGGGCTGAGGTAGTCAACCGATGTGCATGTCTGCTCTACGTCCACTTCTTCACTTCTTCTCCACCGGTTACAAAGTTGCCCCGCTGACGTGCTGTGCCAACGTATGTCAGAAACATACATAATACTTTCCAATCCTTCACCTGCACTTCTCCCTCACAATGGTGTCTCAGCCTCTTATTTTTCCGCCCTCTCTGCCTTGTCTCTCCTCTATTTCAGTTGCAACTGCTTTCCATACTGCAGCACTTCCCCCCCTCGTGTGAACTGCTGGGCCTTTCCCCATAACTATTACCAGTTCTTTCTTTCTTTCTTCATGTTAACATTTTCCTCCCTACCCTTAAGTGTGATATCGTACTTGCACACAGGATTTTCATTTCAGTCTGCTCCAGCAGCCACTCTTCTTTCCTTTTTGAGACCAAGCTATCTGACCTATAGAGCAAAATTCATCTTATTTCAATGCATTTGGTAAACATATGTACCAACTTTGACCACCGTATCAACTCTCATCCGGGTACACGTGATACGTCGAGTTACTACAAAATAGACTAAGCAGTGAAAAACGTTGATATGCAAAAATTACAACTGACATTAAGGAGCATCTCCGCAGGGATTTCCAAATCTACATCTCTTCAATGGTTTTCCCCAGAAGAATTTGCTCCAAGATGCTAGTAATATGGGCCTTGGAAAATCAGTCTACCTCTCGAAAAACGTGTTACTTGTGAGGTAAATTTTCTCAGTCTGTAACAAACGAAGGTATAATAGGCTTAACCATTAACACGAAGTGCAAAGGTGTGTAAGACGTCGATACCTGTGCAATACCAAGAGCTTGACCTGCAATACCAATGCGCCCTGAATCAAGTGTCATCTGTTGAGATGAAAAAATCAAAACCACTCTTACAATATTGCGACAAAATCAGATAGTGAGCAAAACAATCACAAGAAGGGGAATATTTTTCTGTATAATGTCTACATAACTGACAAAACGAAAAACTTAAATGAGCCAGGCCAAATAGTCCCATTCTACCCATGAAAATTGTTGTAAGCAAAACACCTGCTGCCTCATTTCACGATCACTGTCCTTCTTCAAAACCTTGAATAATCATCGATCCGGAAGTAGCTCTAAGCAGTTCTTTCAACTAAACATCCATACGGACCTCCATCTCACATGCAAGTACCACTGTAACACCATAAAGCTAAGACTCGTCCACGAAAACAATCATCCCCAAAATATGAACAGATTTTTTGGCACTACAGAATTTGAAGATTAAGTTTAAATAGCAAAATCATGAGTGGTAACCGCAGACGCGTTTCGATGCACTCTCATCAGTCTGGTTCCGTGCAATGAATAAAAGATGAGAAAAGCAAGCCTATCTATCTGTCTATCACGAATATGCTTATTTATCTCACTTATCGTTCTTTGCACGGAATAATACTGATGAGAGTGTTTCGAAACGCGTCGCTGGTTATCAATCATGATTCCGCTATTTAAGCTTATCTTCTTATCCAAACAACTAGAACGAACTAGGTGCCCTGGGGCACTTAAAGAGGGATGGTTTGGTAAATACAAAAGGTACGAATTTTGTTATGGCCTTAACTTAAATGAGATTAATAGAGAAGCATGAAAAGTTTCAAAAAGTGATAATAGGAGAGGACGGCTTAAAGAGCAAATGAAACAGGTCAACTACTGATCAGTGTTTAATTAAAAGTACTATGATCTGCTTCACATCATCAAGAAGAGGGGCTTTGAAATAAAACGCTTTGAAAAGTTATTGGAGAAACAAATTGAACTCAACCTTTGCAACTTTCGATGGGCTTTGAACATATTGATGGATCGCTTAGTAATCCTTTCATGCCAGTTACATGGAGCAGAGAAACTGGTCCCCTAGTCTGTGTAGAGCTGTATCTTGGCGTCTACCAGTGGATGATGAGAAGCTCCTGTGGTGATCTGAGAAACAGAGTTTGTTATCATCCTTGGTTCCTAGCTCAGTTGGTAAGGTGCGTAGGTTGCGCGTTATTTTGAAAGTTACTATCAAATTGGCACCAGCGAAGTAATGTCATGAGAAATGTTGAAAGCCAATTGAAAGGGGGTGTGGCAAAAGTGTCACTGATAACGCCATAATTTTGAAAGATATACACTCCTTTTTATAAAAGAAACTATAAACGGTAAGTGACAGTAGCTGATCTTAAAATTTCTCCCATTTTCACACTGAAATGTTCTTAATCTGCTCTTAACCCTTGACGGGCATCATTATTTGTATGTAAAGGAAAGAAAGGGAGAAGGGTACGTGACATATTCATGTGCACCGTGATTTTGGAACATTTACAATCCTCGAAGTATCACATGTAATGCAACTATGAGGGACATATCCGAATCGATACTGATGTCTTGCAAATGAGATACTTCCTCATCTTGATGCTTTAAGATCTCCATTTTAAGACCTCCGTTAAGGACGCGTCAGTTTGTGATCAACTTCTTCCTACATTTGGGGCAAAATCACGGCCAGTATTCTTACCATGTTGTTGTTATAAAAACAAGAGTAAACAGCGACGATACACTGACAAGTAAATAATCTTACCATTGCAATCTTAAAACCAAATCCTTCTTCCCCTAAAATATTCTCTTTAGGAATTTTACATTCTTCGAAAATAAGGTTACACGTTGATGAAGCACGGATACCCAATTTGTCCTCCTTTTTACCCAGCGTCAAGCCAGGGGTGGGTTTAGGAACGACGAAGGCACTAATACCCTTCAAAGAAAGGAAAGTGTTAAATGACAATATTAGCATAAAGGAAACAAAACCATGTGCAGATTGGTTGATTATAAATCACCTGATTCCAAAAATGCGATTAGAACTTATAACAGTTGCTATTACAGAACATGACATTGACACGATGGGGAGGGTAGGGGGTCAGTGTTCGTCCGCTCCAAAAACTTCCCATGCTTGCAGAGGTATGTACGACGTACTTCCACTTCCCATACCTTTATGGCTCATTTATACTAAACGATGCCTGGACGAACACCTATATCTTCACACATTCTTAAACGTAAAAAGAGGAAAATAGATAAGCTCTAAAAATCACATCCAAACGGAAAACAACAACGACAGGAACCAATTAGTCACATTTGAACTTCCTAAAATATCTTCCAATTCACCTATCAACTAAGTAATTTTTTTCTCTTGGCTCGTGTGCGTGATATTCGTGAAGCGCCCTTGGAATGCAATTGAAGGCCGCCAGTTTAGCAGGAATTTTAACAGTCCTGTCACGTTTGTAGTCATTACATGATAAGGGAGCAGTGTGGGGTCTTGACACAATCACAAAAGCAACTACATCTTCATTTCTTGACTCACGGGATCCGGTAGTTTCGTTCCTTAAACATTTTATTGTCTGGCCAGCCATATCCTGCAGCTTCCACAAGTTTCAAGGTTATAATAATCGTTGGACAGTACTAAAGTTCTTACAGCGCCTCAAAGATCTGTTTTAATGAGCACTTACTTTGTGCTTTTTAGCTCTGTCTGTTGTTGCAAAGACCTGATTTAAAAGAAAAAGACAAAATGTTACAATACACAAAAATGCACGTACCGTTTAACAGTACAAATACAGTGAAACTTCGCAAACAGACACATCGAATGACGTATCGAAACGCCTTAATATTCTTGGAATCACCCACGGCATTACTGAAAAGTACACTACAGCACAAAGAGCTGAAATAGTTTAACACAGGATTCAAAGGACAAACGAATGCCCACCTATAATAGAGTCAGAATTTAAAATTTAATCTGGAGGGCAAGAAGGGGGTGTTCTTGATAAAACAACAACCCCCAGCGACATTTCATAATATTTGAACTGATAGCCCCCCCCGTTATTAGGACAATATTTTATTTCCGAAAAAAGGTTTCTGTCCAAGAATTACAACTTATCTCTTTCAACACTACGGACAGTAAGGCAGAAATTTACAAATATAATTAGGTAAGAGGGCCCGTTAGAACCGGAAGTGGACATGCAGATGAATCCACTGTAGTATGCTGTAATACAGCATTTAAATTCCTACTTCCATACCGGGTTTCAGCGTAACAGCAACATTTCACTGTACCATGACATAATATTTGAGGAAATCTGTTAATGCACACGTGGTGTTTCCGACACCAACAATCCACAGGAAGCGATGGCGGTAGAATTTAACAGTAATCCGCACCTGCCTAAAAATAGGACTTTTAAAAGCCACTTACTTAGGGTGCATACAAGATAATGGATAGTTGAATAAGAATAAGAATAGATAACAGAAATTAAACACTATGGGATACGAAAGGGGTTTCCTAATAAACTGCCACCTTCAGGATAGTTTAATAGTTACATTTTACATACTTTAATTTCAAATGCATGTTTTAATTGATTGATTATTCAAGATACTTGAAAAAAAAAGTGGAAACACTTAGCTACAATAACGGATGAAAGGTTTTGTCGGAAAGCATCCTTTGTGTTACTACAGCTTGCGAGTCTTGCTGATTTCATAGGAGGGGGCACACATTTGCGAGAAAATGCCAACCCCAAGACAAAGGATTTGGTGTTCATGGAATAAAATCGGGCATCAGAAGATCGTCATCAGATTTGCATCGCTTCTCCTGAAAGGGTCCACGATACTTTGATGACATGCTGCCCCCCACCCCCGCCCCACGCCATTAAAGTGGTCCTCAAAAGATCTGCTTCTAATAAAAAGAGCGCTTAAACTACTTACTACTGCTGCTTCTGACTCGTATCCATTGGTAATCCATGCTTTTGTGCCATTCAGGATCCAGTGATCACCTTCTAGTCTGGCAGTTGTTTTCGCAGCTCCCGCATCGCTTCCATTATCTGAAAAAACCAAAACAATTTCATATAAATATTGGTAAGTGTTATTTTTTGTTGCATTGATTACATGTCTACGCGGTGCACAATAACTATTAACTTACATGCTGATGGATTCTCCCACCGATACCGACCTATGAGAGCTCAACAGTTAGATCAGCTGAGCAACCTACTCTGTAAATTAGAGTGAAAGTGGCTGAGTAGACCACAGACACTTGTACCCGTGACGTGTTCTTCAAGCATGTTCAGCGTGACACATGTTTGACAAGGCTGGGCTATCCAAACACAGGTACAATCCATCCCACGGTTTTCTTGAGTTTCCGTCTCCCCAATTTCCAACACATAGGCTGGGTGGGCCCCTTGACTATGGTAAAGAGAAGTTGTCAAAGATTCCCAGAGCTGGAGTCGAACGCGGGTCGGTGGCTTTCAAAGCAAGCTTTTAGACGACACGGCCACACACGCTTCACGCCTCACGTTTCAGAATCACAATTTGAATGGTTTCTTACAGATAATCTAACATGGATGCAGCTCATTCGGCAGCGAGAAGAAATGAAGCTGGGATTGAGAACTCGCCCTATTCGGGGCTAAGTAAAGAAAAAACGTGCAAAAACGTAGCAAGACGGAGAGATCGACCTCAAAACTCTCTAAGCATTTATATTTTCTGAAGAAAACTGCCACCAGTTTTCTACTATGCTAGCCGGCAATCAACTTAACCTGGAACCCCTATGTATTACCCAAGACCAGAGTCTTTCTAACGGGATAGGAAGCATTTATAAAGGTCATCCCCTTAATCGCGTCTATTAACAACACTAAAGTAGCAAGCCTAATTCTGCATGCTGTGGAAAGAAATATAATTTAGAATAGAGGGTTGGAGAGGAAAAATTGAGAAGTTGCATTAGAGAATGAAAATATGTCAAAACTAAGATACAAACCGAGGACCTATATTCATGATCTGTTTCAACATCATCATATCAAAGCAACGCTTTCAATTTTAATGAGACTTGAGTACTTTGATGAGCTTGATAGCAGTACTTCCAAGATAACGCCACGTAGCTCTCAAGGGACGGCTTGCACTATTGTGTGAATTTGTCGATGTCGGAGCTCACCTGTGGAGAATTTTGCGCTTTTATGATAAGGATGATGATGGTAGTGGTGATGATGATAACGGTTATGATGACGATGATGATGATGATGATGATGATGATGATGATGATCATGATGACGATGATGATCATGATGATGATCATGATAATGATCATGAAGACGAGAATGACGATGATGATGGCAGAAGTGGTGAAAGATAAGGAAGTTTGTTAGAAAGACTTCGCAGAGTATCACGCCGCATAACCTCAGGCTCCGCGTTTCTATCTTGGTGTTAACATATTTACCTTCTTTCTTGAAAACTTTTAAGTGTAGAAAAAAAAGAACGCGAATTATGGATCCAGAAAATCTTAAAAGCAATCTTTTTGAGGAGGTCTTCATACTTTCTTCCTTCTTAAAAGAGCCTCCCTCTAATTGGCGCCGTCCATTTTTCAAACATTTCTTTCACACGGTTGTAATTAGTGCCTAAGCGGCAGCTAAAATTTATAAGACATTGTACCTGTCATAATACTTCATACGACGGTCGATTGTTAGAGGCAACCATACTTTTATCATATACTTTATTATAGATTTTCTTCTTATTCTTAACAGTTCTATTCTTTAAAAGTCTCAGTCACACAACGCCACATTCATAGGGGTAGATTATATTTAACCTGCTTCAATAACACGCTGATCACGTGATCAACTGTTGGTCATATCCATACAGGTCGCTTAGAGCTTAAGCTGCCTCTTTAGGGAGCAGGTTAAGCTATTTCTTTTAAGTCAAACTACCAAGGTGCGGAGGACAGAAAATTCTTCATGATAGGCCCTGAAAATAGCAGGCACAAAGTGAAGAAGAATCGTGTAAATCCACCAGATGTATATTCAGAGACAAAGAACTCATACAGATATTTCAAACTGACAAGAGAGGGATGGAAATTATCGTCGATCTTGTGTGAGAGGGTTTGAAAAGGAATGAGAATCTTGAAAGGCAGCTGGCCAAATTACAAAGATATGTGCGGCTTTAAGATATTTCATGGTCACTGAAGGGTTTGATAACCTTCGGTGGGAATACGTTGAACATTTTCTAGCCTACAATGTCGACATCTATTAGGGCGAGCATCCGCCGCCCTTGCACTTGAGCCATTTGAGAACTTGCGTGGATTTCACATGCGGAGAGATAAAGAGATTCTTTTCATACGATATTTTCTTAAAATGATGGCCGAAAAACTTGGCAGTCGTTAGTCTTATTACTTACCACACTTAACTTGTCCATAGACTCTATAATTTTCCGAAACTGTATTTGTTATGTTTCTGATTGGTGCTCATATCTGGTTTATTCAAGCTTGAAAATGTTTACCGGTGTTGTAAAGTGCAATATGAGAAAAGACCTTAAACGAGCCTGATTTGAAGAAGACGATTTGTTAAGACGATCAGCCTGTTTGCATTCAGTTATGGACCCTTGACTTCGCGTAATATGAAGAACCTGAGTTAGATAGATACATCATATGTGACGTACACAACAGCTGAATCTTGGACTCGGAACACCATATCCCTTTTTCACAATAAAACGTTATTAACGGTTTCCTCAGCTTACTATCTTTAGGTGTGGAACGTTGAAACATCCCATATAACGCTTGAACACTATTTTCCTACTTTGTTTTCATAAAGTAACGCACGCGCATTACAGAACTGATCCTACGGATGCAGTTTATCACGAAAACCTAATTGAGAAGGATGTGCGAAGACTTAAGTCAATAGGTTAAGCCGAAGATAAAAGAATGTCCCAGTTTCCTTTACGAATGCATCTAACATTAGAAAGTAATGCTATAACCAATGCCGAAATTGGTGTTGTGTTCTAAAAACAAAATTGGCGGGTAGGTGCACAAAACGTGATTTCGCAATATTTCTTATTTTTTTGTACATCCTAATGGAAATCAAAATCCTGCTGCACGACTGTCCAAGTATCGACTCCAAGGTTGTCCTGGGCTCTCTTTCTAGCGATGATAATGATGATGATAATGTTGCTGCTGCTGCTATTGATAACAACGATGGTGATTTTAATGATGGTGACAATGACGATGAGTACGAAAATAATGATGGTGATGATAATAGATAATGGTCATAGTGAATGACTGACGGTGTTGGTTAAGATCATGATAATTATGATGATGATAATCATGATCACGAACATAGTCATTTTGCTGCTGTCAGTGATGATGACGAGAATGATGATGGTGATGACAGTGGTAATGATGATACCGGTAATGATGATGATAATAATGATGATGATAATGACGACGGGAATGACGACAGTGATGATGGTAGAAGTGGTGAAAAAGCAATCGCAAAAACAAAACAAGAGATTCTACAAACGTACAAGACCACTTTCTGTAGAAAAGTAATTTCAACAAAAGAACGACATATTTACCACCATACTCGGTCGTCGCTAGCCACTTGGCCTGAGATTACAACGATTTGGTTTGATAGCTGGGCTTTTTAAAACTCTAATTCACTATTACCGTGCAGAGGTGTTAGCGCAGAAAACAAATAGATGAAAAAGTTCGAAGAGAATTGCGTCCGAATGTGAAACATTTAATGTCAAATAGAGTAATTACTTCTTCTGACAAGCATTTTTAGTTGCACAGAGATAGTTTCCACCAAACTCCAGTGCTACATTGTCAAAGTTGCTGGAATCTAGTAACTTATAACCAAACAAACCTCGCTTATATACCTGTACAGTTGCAGAAGCTGTGTAGCTCTCTACACAGACGGGAGTAAATCCTTCTACTGTAGGGCCATTTAAACATTCCTCAAGGGTCGACGATACTGTTTGCACGGAAATTTCCAATTTGTATCTAAAACTGTGCAAGGTAACGTTTACCATACCATTACAACCATCGATGTCACTTGACGTAAACGAATTGAGAGGTAAGAAACTAAGACTGAGGCCAGACTTCGTATTTCTATATCCAATCAAATGTGCAGGAATGCTTACTTTTAGTATGTCGAGAACTCCAAGTGACATTGCAAGAACGGCTCCACTTTTCGAGTTTAAACCTTCTATCCATATCCAAGCAGCTGGAAATGATTTGCCCCAATTCTTTTCCTGATGAAGATATCCACTTCTTCCCGACAGTGTTGTTCCCAACAGTTTATTTTCCCACGTGTAGCTGCGAACCTCTGACCCCAAACTGTAAACAAACCAATGCAATGGAAGAATAGGTACACGGTAGACCCACCCTTCAGGGCCTTCACCATTAGGCCCCCACGGATAAGGGATTCCAGAGGATCCCTTGAAGATAACGCCATCTATTTCAAATCGCCAGTGTGTTGCATTTGGGTTGACAGTGAAGCAACCATAAGGTTGTGCACACCATGAAAAATGGGCAGGGCTTGTCATATCAGGATTCTTTGTGACCGGTTGACCACCGTTAACCGTGACAGTGATGTCTTGTTCGGATGGAAAGGCCTCTACCACTTCCATAGGACTATTCTTTCCTTTGCTTCTCAGCATTCCAAGGTACGTTGTGGGTGCTGTTGACTTCAATCCTTCCTCGCGCAAAACTCTACCAAAGAGGACACCAAATGAACGGGAGTTTTCTTCATCAATCAATCTTGCGTAGAAACCTTCAAAAAAAGGTCCATTAGGCGGATAAACGTGTGGGTTATACAAGTTTGCATTACTGCTCGCCAAAAAAGCGACGAGCGACACAAGGAGCCAAGTCACGGCAACTGTTAAAGTGGCCATTTTCGATGAGATCAAAAGAGCAACTGAACCATTTGATAAAGGATCTCTCCTCAAGAACTAATCTGTTTGCTCGCTGAAGATGCAAAAATTTAATGCCTTAGTATCGCGTTCCTATTAAAAACTTAAGAGAGTGCTTAAAGCTTTTCGTTCCTAATTAATGACACTTGAGAACTTGAGATCATATAGCTGTTCAGCTGGATATCGGTTTCCATCTATATGAACCACTTTGAAACAAGAAAGAAATCTGAACGAGTACTGACAATATACTGCTATTCTTCAAGGAAGCTGAGCAAATAACTACTTGTCCAAATGCGATACTACCTCTATGGCACAGCCACAACTTGCAATCACATATATCTCTCAAATTTTTGCATTTTATGAATTGTGATTAATTACAACACAATCCATTAAAAAACTGTAGAAAAAGACTTAGGGCAAATCAATAGCATGACCATCAATCGTTACATTTGCCTCCTCTTACCATAACAGATCGTTGTCTAACAAACTATGTCATTTGTGGGTTATGAACTCGAGGCAATGGATTTCCGAAAAACGTAAGAAGAAAGTAGAAATAAAATCATGTGCAACAAAGGAAATTTGTACCATGCTTGGTCGCAAGAGAGATAACGCAGAATTGAAATTGGGAAGGAGCGCATGAAACATATTCCTGGTAGCCTTGGAAGAAATGAAAAACCCTGGGAAATAAGTAATATACCGCATTTACTTAGTATGGAGGAGTCTATGCAGCCTTAAAAATTACATACATTTACCAATTCGTACCAAAAACCAATATTCTTTCACATGTGCTACTAATATCATTAATTCTAGATCCAGAACAGTGGCCAGAGCTATAGTCTTGGATCTTGATAAACTGTTTACATCCTTTACTAGTTTCAGTTCTGACCTGTGTGTCAAAATATAAATTACCAGAGCGACAGTATCTCCATGCGTGAAAGTGATGGGTCTGGCTGAGGACTTAAAGCCTGTAAAGCAGGTGTTAGTGATTTCAAGGTCCATTGCTCTACATCAGACTAGCAGTCGCACACCTTCAGGGTTCAGGAGCCAAATTCACGATTTCCGTGAACACCATATAATCCATCAGTGCTGTGAATACCATGTTCAGTAAAGTCACCACGAACTTGCAGGAGCGCAGTCTTACGTATTTCTGGAAGTTATAATGTGGCAATTGATAAAATGCATTGTTCTATCTTGGTCATCTAAATTGACATTGAAGATGTTAATGATGTTCTTCCATTTAGTGACTTGATACAAGGTTGCTGGAGAAGACACTGATTTTCCCATCACACCAGCTTAGGCTGTTGGTGTGCCCTCCTGATCGCAGTGCAAGGGTTTAGACGCACCCTATGTACATATGAACTTTCAATTGACAACTTAAACTTAAATTTTGAAGCAGAGTTTTACAACTGGACGCCCTAGTTACGCAGCTGCCCGTTCACACCACGATTTTGTTGTGAGAAATAATAGTAGAATCTTCTTTAAGGTCAGCCTACACCAGTAGCCTGATAACTTGGTATGGCACCAGAACAAATGGCTTTGTCAGCTCATTTGCTTAACACCTATCCGCCATGCATGCTGATGCCATTCTTAAATATAATTCTGGCATAGATGCCATTTCAGATATGACTTGACAAAGAGGAACCCACGTTTCGGGAGCTTATTCCACATTATCCAGAGTTGGGTTAAGGGAGTGCATGGTGCTAAATGTAAACGGAATACATGGGGTCTGGTTGACATTACTTGGCGAATAATGTAACAGGGACTTAAACTTTACACCCCTCCTCTGATGGATTCAATTTCCTAATTATTAGAAATTTGCTTCTTGAGATACATTCATTTGAGCTGTAAGTCAATAAAGAAAATATTTTACTTTCACCACGTTAACATAATTTAATCATAACCCCAAAAGGCCATGCGTATAAAGCCACCACTAACATTGAACCACCATATCTAGAGTCCAGTTTCCTTTCCAAAGCCTGGGGACCTGATTCATAGGGAGCTAAACCTCTACATCACCTTTTTGATATTTGTACATTTCTACGAAACTTCATCAAACAAACTTCGGAATGTAACAAAATTGTGTGATTACATATTATAGATAAACGTGGAAATATTTTCATGGATACATTGTGAAAAACCCACTTCAGCATGCTATATACAGTTGCAAGTTGAGGAACTAGCTCAGGTATCAAAATGGCTGCACAGTAATATCCTAGTAAACTTTAAAAGGGGTACAATGGAGTTTGTGCTTTTTGGGGCTCCACAAAAGCGGACCAAACTGTGTAAAAAGTATGTTTAACAACCGATAAGATGAAGATAAGTAAAGAAGACAGTTACGGTTATCTCATGGTTATGATTGATGAGCACTTGTCCTTGGACGAACACATCGAAGAAATCTATAGGAAAACTGCAGCCAGAGTAAAGCTCCTATCATATATTACCAAATGCATGGACCCAAAAACAGCTGAGAGGATATACAAAACCATGATCCAATCTATACTTTTTTCCTCCTAACCCTTACAGACAAGTATGTCAGAGAGCTAAAAAACACCTTCAAAAAGTACAAAACCGAGGAATCAATATTATTTTAAACAAATGAAGCTTGATTGTCTGTATTGGCGTATTTCGATGCCTAAATGGAACATGTGCTACATGCTTTGTTGATTATTTTGAAAGACACTGTCATGAAAAAAAAACACTCGAGGGGATAATTCTTTATCATAGATTCCAAAACGTAGGCCAGAAATGATGAAGAAATTGTTCACGTAGCAAGGAGTCTACATTTTTTAAAAAATTAGACAGAGTTGTTCATGATGAACAATCCATTTTAAGTTTTAAGGAAAAGGACAGGATTAAAGGACACTTCAAATACCTTTTTATCAGTATATAAGGTAGTAGGTTTTCACATTTTTATTTTACATATTATTTAAGTAGGTCCTTGACGGGTACCAGAAAGATATTTTCTCAACAAGCCAACCTGTCAAAATATTGTTATAATGATAATTATTATTATCACACGAAAGTAAACTGGTGCAGTTTTGAGGGCTACTACTTTATGTAAATGCAAAATTAAACAAATCTGTTTTCAATCTGTATCTACCTGTACAACAGATATCCTATGAAATACTCATCTGAAAATCCCCATGTAAGCAGATGATTACTGCTAGAAATAAGTAACCTTGATTATATCTCATATTTATAATGTTGGAGATATTGGCCAACAGTCAAATGTGTAACAAAAATTGTACATAGCTCACCTGGCTCACTCAATGCAAAGCAACCAACTCGGTCTCCATTTACAAAGGGCTTCACAAACTCTTCCTTCTGTGCAGCATTACCCCAGTGTTGAAGAGGTCCCAAGTAAAGTGACTGGATAAATAGAGGAAGTCTAACAACTTGTCATACAAAGTAAGCATGTTGTCTATATATACATAGCCCCCCTTGCACCTGACATTTTATGGAAACTGATATTTGAATCATAATATATACCTACTTGGTCAAGGCAATCAAATAGTTTCATATGTAAAACCTTTTGGTAGAGAATTCTTGGTACTGAGCATTACCAAATCAATTACTAAATGCAATTCTCTTTTACAACCAAAAAGCACCCGAGGGGGGGAGCAGGGGGCAAATTCATGCTCTTACTTCCTGCCAAAGTTCTGTCACATGTGAACACACTAGATAGATATTGTTCATTAAGACAATGGTGTACGTAAGTAAGTGTACCCCAACCATTGATAAGCCTTGCTACAGCAACAAGTTGCCGTAAAATTCTGCAAGATGATGCATTCATATATCATGTAATCAAAGAGTGAGGATTGGATGTTTTTCAAATTGCTAGAGATATGAGAAGTGCAGTATTGTAGATCATAACACAAGCGTATGGAAACCACTAACAGGCTGTTTTTGTCCCAAAAAATTCTTACCTTTTCAACCTGCAAAATTTACCACAAACAAAACAATACAGGTCTTGAAGTTCAAAGGTCACTTGAAAGTGCAAAAGCTTAGTTCTAACCACTGTTTCTTTCTTGTCAAAGAGATGGCAGTTAATAACATCAAACTAGAGACTACAGGATGGATGTTTATGTAGTTTATGGGGCAAGTAAGAATAACATAAGGTGATAGACTGAGGAAATCTTTTACTGGTCAAATACCTTTACCAAGATTGAATGTGTTAGCAGCTGGGAGCAACTGTTCTCTGATGGAATCATTTTTGTAGATCAACTGTCAAAATAAGGAACTCCATCTATCCTACCAGCATAGCATATTGTAACTTGAGGTTACCTTCTTATAGATAGACTGACCTCATAAAGGCCAAGTAGCTGCATTTACATCATACTGTCAATAACCTTTACGCTGTACCATCAGGGACAAACACTAGCTGAAGATGGAGCCAAGAACTGACTGAGGATACAGAGAAATTCTGCTTTCCTATTCAAGGGATTATTCATTACAACCATAGCCACTGTTCTCAATGTTCAGCAAAGAATCTTAACTAAGTTGAATTACTGTTGCACAATCCTTCATGGTTTTTCACCATCAATGGACAGTTTCAATGCGCTACACATGATTCTCAAATTAATGTGAAGATACAAACATGATAGTTCAAAGCATGCTTATGATTAAAAGAATGAGAAAGCTATACAATATGTCAAATGTACCCCATAAACATAAACTTGTATAAAGAAACAAAGAAAATAATCTTGCAGCTTCCCTACTTTAAACAGAATAAGTGTGTACAAAAACTTACATTATTTACACTCATAATTACTCCTGTGGAAGCACATCCTCTGCTTACTTCCTCCATAGCTATTGCATATGCCAAGTAGTCCAATCCAGTTCCACCATCTTCTTCACTTACATCAACTGCCATAAGGCCAAGTTCGCCAAGCATTTTAACCTGTTTAAACAAAGATATATCATTTCAATTACCAAATTTCTGGAGGGGGGGGGGGGGGGGAGGGGTAGAATTTTTTTTGTCGGGGGGTTAAAAGTGGGGGGGCCGCG
>JAAAKL020006391.1:0-18065 GCA_010016065.2 Carybdea cf. marsupialis auct. non (Linnaeus, 1758)
TAGTCCTTTGAATGGGACTCCGTTTTCTTCTCATACGCAAAATGACGTGAGTGGCAGACACACCCAGAACTGCACCTGAGTCGTTGGCGTATGTCCACTTGAACAAATGCCGTCATAGACTTTTGCCGTCGTGTATAATTTTACTTTTTACGATGAATGAGCCGTCACAGTTTAATTTTACAAACACTACCCTATGACACAGTTAATAGTCAGACAACGGTAAAATGTATGTAAGCATTGAACAACGATTCAACATTCTTAGATCTGTCAACAAGTTATCATTTTGGAAGGCTGTGCGGAATTTACTAAGGATATAAGGCTGTGTATTTAGCATATATTGAGAAGGCATCGAATAAGAAATTGCAGATACAGCGTATCTTCGTCATGCATACTTTTCAGGTATTAACAAGTGCATAAATTATGCCTAAACTATGCACTTGCAAAAAAAACTCGATAAAGAAGATGGTCTTTCGTGAGACCTTATAATGTTATCCCTGCCAATTTAAATTGGAGGTGTATTTTATTTATTAGAAATAGGTTTTATCTCTTGACATATTATTGTAACTGTTTTTAGCCTAGTCAATGTTATTTTAATGGACATTTTAAGTTGAATTTTCTTATCATTTTCATGACAAATAAATACATACATACATACATACATACATACATACATACATACATACATACATACATACATACATACATAAAACTGCATGGAGTACGTGCCATGTATTCGCCTGATTGAATTTTGTATATGAAGACATCCTACTCTTTATTCTTTGCAGTGGTGCTGGTAAAACAACGTTGATGAATGTTCTTGCTCACCACAATATAAGTCAGATGGATGTAGATGGCACCATCAAAGTCAATAAGCGGGTAATTGGTAAACAAATCAAGACAATATGTGCCTATGTTCGTCAAGATGACCTTTTCATCGGAACATTGACAGTCAAGGAGCATTTAACATTTCAGGTAGGATAGTTAATTCACAAACTGGTTGGTCTCGTCGGCCGATTTTTACTCGGTGAAGTGGTCAACGTTCTAAAAAACTTCAAAATCATTTAGCTCAAAGTTTAATAAGATTTGCAGTGAATCCTTTTTTTTGAAATGCGGTATGCACAGTGGCGGTTTTAGGGGGAGGCTGACGGGGCCATGGCCCGAGGCCCAGCGCCTGTAGGGCCCCCGCCCCTCACTGCTAAAAAAACCGAATGTGTCTGCCTTGCCTATATCAATATCATGGAAGTAAGTGATAACTCGAAACTGTATCCACTGGAAGGAATAAAAGGTCTCTGGAACTTCCGTAATACGATCATCGCTGAACTTCCTTGCAATGCATGACGTTATAGGGCCCCGCACCCTTCAAAACCGCCACTGGGTATGCAACACCATTGATACTGTATAAGTCGTAACTAAAGGCAAGGAAAGTCCTCCCTTCCATTATCTTCCATTCCTTTATACAAAGATGTAATATCGGATGCACCGAACAATCTTAGGACCCTAATGTTGTGAAGTATTAAACTCTCTATAGCAATTGCTAACTGATAATTACAAAACAGGTACCTGATTACTTTTCAATATACCAGTCTTAAACGTGTCTAAACCCTGAAAGAAAGGCACAGGCCTATTAGATTTTTATTGGAATTATATTTACCTTCATTTAACCAGATATAATGGAAAGGAATCCTGATTTCTCTATGGTTTAACCCTACTTCGATCGGGAGGAGGTTATTCATATTATCACAGAAAGTGCTGGATATGAAATAAGAAAGGAAAAACGCCTTAATACTGAAGGCCACTGGTTGTGGCCCGCTATTGAAGTAAATCAGCGAGATTTGTCATCATTTTTTAGCAAAGCAGAAATAATGATAATAATCATGATAATTATCATCATCATTATTAAATATTATTTTTTAAAATTATTAATATCAGTATTTGTTTCGTATATTTCTTTTTGTTGTTGTTGCTGCTGCTGTTCATGTTGTACGTAAGACATTAGTGTAAGCTACATATATTATGATTTGCACTGGATGTACCTACTTGTAGAGAGTATCTCGTAGCCTCACTGCTCCTACTAAACTTGCTATGGTAGGGTGAGAGCAGTTAGAATGTTGGTAGACTATAAAAAACAGGATAGAAAATAAATAACAATAAATTTTGAAGAAAAGATATTGTTTGTTTAGTTTGAGAAAGTAAATGTATTTGTAGCGCATGCGATTTGAATCTTCTCCGTGTTTGGCAATTTAGAGGCAAAATGATTTACTTATGATCATACCGAAGTTCCAGAGCCTGGGATCGACAATCTTCTTGTGTTGATCATTATCGCTTCTTACAGGCCCCTTCCTCCTCTATGCCATAACTCTATCGTTTATTAAAATTAACGTTTAGACTTTACGTTTTTATGTAATACTTGAGACTCGTATATCAACTCTCCCACCTTCAGGCTATGACAAGGATGGATAAAATATACACAACAAAACAAAAGAAAGAAAGAGTGGCTCAAGTATTAGTCGATGTAAGTACCTCGAGAAATTAGTTTTATCTAATCATAAATTCCTTCCATATTTATGTTAGGAACAATACCAAATCCAGGATGATAAGAAAAGGAGGGAGGGAGGGAGGGGTAGTAGGAACGAAGAGCAAAGGGGCAAGAGATGCAATGCTCCGACTCCTGTGTACTTCAAGACGGAATTACGGAAGCAAATCGTTCTGTTTGATCCATTCTATTGCCAGGAAATGTTCATCCTATCTAAGTTTATCTTGTGTAAGAGAAAGATTTCGTGTGTCAACTATTGCTCTTTAAAAGATATGTAGCATACACCCCTCACTTCTCCCGCTGGCTTCATCCCTGAGAAATATGCGTCTATCCGCACATAGTCCTTGCAGCATACTCAGGATGAGCTCAGTCGTATTTGATCAAAAAAAAGTAGAAGTGTGTCTTCAGATACAGTGACACTTGCCCTTTGACTCAATGTCACTTGTCTTTATGTCTTCATGATATGACACCGTGTCTGAAGAGAAGTGAGACAGTGCCTCAAGACCTGTAGATGTACGTGTCTTTGCAACAGCCAACAGCCCTTCTATGACTGAACAGCGCCTTCGTTGTTTACACTATATTGTACTATACTTGAAATACTTAAATAAACTGTACTGTACACTGTTTAACTGTACGATTCTGTATTACATTACACAGTAATACACTAGAGCCTGCTATGCTTGACGTGTCTGAAGACGGGTAGATGCAGTTCATCTTGACTGCTGGCAACTGCTTTTCAATAGACTGCAGATAAACGACATTGGCAGATGAAGTGACCACTACGTTTATCAATTCAATTTGAATATGGCAAGCATGAGCACGCATGTGGCAACCTTTGTCATATTATAAAGTGCAACATGTAAAACAAATAACACTTTGTTGTGATCCTCGTGGTGTAACTGCACTGAGAGTGTTGACATTAGAGGTTGGCTCAGAGATATTTACATATATCACTTATCTTCCGACACTTTTATGTATCTTTTACCATCATTACTCTGTACTTTTGATAGACTAGTAGAAATGCTATATAACAGTGCTATACTAGATAAACATTATTATAAACACAAATATCTAATAGAAGAATGTTTTACTCGGTGATACTTCTTTGGCATTCCAGAAGTGTTTTAATAACTATATACGTTGTATATATTTAGCTTGGTCTCATGAAATGCCGCGACACTATCATTGGTGTGCCAGGGAGAATTCGAGGTATATCTGGCGGCGAAGCAAGAAGGCTGTCCTTTGCAGCAGAGGTATGTCCAACAAAATACTCCATTATCTTGGTAAAATATTTCCTACAAATATTAAACCGCAGACTGAGTATTTTCTGTATGGGATTACGCAGGATGTTATTTGCTTATAATAAGGAAGCAGTTATCCTTTTATTTTTTCGCACAGTCTGGACTTTCAAGCAATTGCTGCCCTATGGTAGAATCACATTGCTTAGTAGCGTTTATGGTTTTTGAAACCCGAGATGGCTGTTTTCTTGTAGGAGCTGATGCTGGGAGAATACAGGGAAGCTTACGCATAATAGTTAAAGCTAGATCTGCTTTTGACGTAGGCCGTGCTGCAATTACTCCACGTCAAAGCAAGAAAACCGTTGCTTCGCATACTAAACATTTTGTTATTTAATCGAGCCTTCTTGGCTAAGTATCACGTTTCACTGACACTTATTGGTCAAACAGCACCAATATGGCAGTCAGAGTTTTGATTGGCCACCTTGAAAATAGAGTTGGGTATTAGTTTCTCCGTTTCCTTTTCTATTTCAATTCTGACAATTTTATACTCTAAGGAGTGTCAGATAAAAAAGCTTTCCAATACAAAAATGTTCGTGCAGTTTATTGTTCTGTTCCATCAACAAACGTTTTGAATAAACGGGCTCATAAGAACATTGATTCGATACGGAAATTTATAGAAAATTACGTAGATAGGAAGATTACAGTCTCTGACATACCAAAGAGTAATGTAGTACGACAAAATTTGATACAAGAGTCAATTTAAATTTTGAAAAAAGCTGTTTAAGTGGGTTGTTTTAAAATCATGTTAGCCGATTTTTGGCGCAAGTCAAGCCTCGTCGAGATTTTGTGATGATATTTTACGTTTGATTAAATATGATAACTGGACCTGCTGGTACATGCCAGTCCTGTAATGTAGGACAGTTGATAAAAACCTGTCGGATGATAAAAAAATGAACATGTGTGATCATATGCCATTCTAAAGTTTTAATTCTTTCATGCAAGTATCTAACCTTATGACAGATCTTGTTAGTACGTGTTCTCAGCCAACTGGATTCATTTGCTGCAACCCGCTATGCAAAGTAGTGCGAGTAGATGAGCAGACAGTGACACAAAGGAACATATCGTTTCGGCCTTTTGGAGAAGATACGTCGCCAATATTGGTACAATAACGCAGGCACGGTCTCTAGAACAACGGCTTTGAATACAGTGGATTCCATCATTTGTCATTATGCTCTTTACATTTCGACGTAAGATTCAAACAGAATCTGAAGACCGAGGAATCACTTTCATAAAAAAACATTGCAAAGCGCATTCAATCGAGACTTGAAGAAAGTCATCACTCTGAATGAGAAGACCAGTGCAGCTGACTTTCATAAAGAACATTGCAAAACGCATTCAATCGAGACTTGAAGAAAGTCATGACTATGGAGAGAGAAGAGCAGCAGAGACAAGTTTCATAAAGAACATCGCAAGACGCTTTGAATCGAGACTTGAAGAAAGTCATCACTATGAATTGAGAAGACCAGTACAGATGACTTTCATAAAGAACATGGCAAGATGCCTTAAATCGAGAAGGGAGTCATCACTATGGAGTGAGAAGACCAGTGGAGACGTGTAGTGGGAGTTCTGACCCAACCACTGTCTACTTGGTAAGGCAAGTTTTCATATTGTCAAGACTTTATAATGTTAACCAGTTTTAAACTTTGTATATTACAGATTCTTACCAATCCCGCTCTTTTGTTTGTCGACGAACCAACGTCAGGGCTGGACTCTTTTATGGCAATGAGTGTTATCGGTGCACTACAGAAAATGGCCGGAATGGGAAAAACAATACTGGCAACAATTCATCAACCATCTTCAGAGGTCTTTGAGATGTTCAATAGGTACGTTATTTGAATTTAGCTAAAAAACATGGTCCCACCTCCTATCAGTTTAGCCTGAAACATACGAAGAAAGGGACTAGCATTTTTTCGAACAATATCCAAGTGCCGATAAACATTATAATTGCAGTCGCAAAAACTTCAACAAACTCTCTGCTCTCATGAGCACCATTCATCACCTTTGAAATGTTTAAAATACATTGACATGTAATAGGTTAACTCTTTAGTGACCTCCTTACGTACCCATTACATTTGTTTGGGTTAGCATAGTCGCTTTTAGTACTTAATTCTTTTTTGGCATCTTCATTTGTCCCTGTGACGTTGCAGGTACATTTCATTGCACTTTTTATAACATTGTTCCATTTTCTAACCGATACTGACTAGATCATGTTGTCGAACTCATGGATTCTGGGCGTCTTTATTAGCTTGTTGTACAAAATCCCCTAGGCTGTCTTTCACCTCCCCTCTAGGCGTGGCCAAGTTGCAAAACACAATATATATGGCTACATTAACATGAAACTACATTATCGGTAGATTTCGTCCCTTGAACCTACTTAACTTTTATGAGGCAATTTATTTCCTATGGAGTGCAGTTTGAATGTCGTGTTTATTTTATTTCTATTTAAGTATAACCAGCACGCATTTCCTTTTTCAGTCTGTTGCTGATGTCAGAGGGACGAGTTGCTTACATGGGATCCACAAAAAATTGTATTTCTTTCTTTCAAGGGTGAGTAATAGCAAGGTATATTGTCATAATTGTTGCCTTCGTGTGATTATTACCACTAGATAGTGCTAGGTACGTTGTAGTTGTGCCATCTATAGCATTCATGAAATAATTGCTTGGCTAGAAAATGTAAAAAATGGTCACAAACTCGGCCTGAAGACAAGCACCGTGTCACTGAGTGTAGGCGAGGTAGGGCGTCGCCTGCCCTGTGACCTATTGTTTCAGTATGCCGCCTACCCTTGCGAACATATACCATTAAGGGATTTGGAAGCAGATTGTGGTAAAGGGGATTCATACATGTTTGGAAAGGGGTGCATGTACCCAGACAAGGGTTGTCTAAGAAATAGGGTGGGTTTTCAGGTTTTCATTGCATTTTGTGGATCTTCAAGAAAGTTAGGAAGTAAGTACTGTTTCTATTTACATCTACTATATTTTCTTATATATTGGGATTTAATTAAACATACATGTGTGGGTGATTTTTAGGTAGAAATTGTAAACTATCAAGTACTTAGAGAAATATGCTATAATCAACGATTAAGACGAGGTTATTACCTGAAAATGAATCAAACATATTTCGGACCTTGCCCACATCTAAAACATGATTATCGCGAATTCTGCAGGAAAGCCGTTAAAACTGTTGCACTGGTACGTTAATCTCCTCAGCGAAGGTATGATTTTGGTGGCATGTCTTAACTAAAATAATCTCGAGAGTCAAAGAGAGTCAACTAAAGTGGTCCAGGGTAGGGGGAGGGTATGGAGTGAAATGGGAATTACTAGATTAGGGATTCAAGGGTGAATACAAAAGCCTAAGGGGTTCAAGCATTTGTTTTTTGGGTTTGCTATGTTTACAGACTTTGCAGCTACTTGTAAATGCCAACTGAAGCCCTTCCATACATCAGCATGTCATCAGAATGAAATCTGATATTTATTAATTATTTTCTTGTTTGCTACTTTGCTCTATAGAATTGGCATCTTTGCTCTATAGAATCGGCATCTTTGCTCTGTAGAATCGGCATCTTTGCTCTGTAGAATTGGCATCTTTGCTCTGTAGAATTGGCATCTTTGCTCTGTAGAATTGGCATCTTTGTGTCTTTTACCGTAAAAATGTCAATAAACTTTAAGGAGTGTAAAATCTTTCCGTATTATCTTTTGTAGCATGGGATTCCCTTGTCCACGAAGCTACAATCCCGCAGATCATTATATAAACACACTGGCAATCATGCCAGGGAAGGAAGACGAGTGTAGGGAAAGATGCAAGGTACGTTAGGGAAAGCGTACACAAGAGACTTCTAATACTAAATAGATGCACCTCGGGCGTTTTTTGTAACTACACTATCTTGCAAGCAAGTCCATCCATTTGCTATCCAAAACAATAAACATGGGCTTAATACTTTTCCTGCGTACTTATCTATGGAAATGGCACTGATGAAGCTAATAGCGAAATGATCAAAATGACGTTGCTCCTGCTGGTGAGAATACGGGGTCGACTTCCCGGACTGTCGGTTTAACTATTGCACTATTTAGTGCAGTGATCGAATCGGTATTTTCAACGTGGGAGATCCTGGGCTCGATCTCCGGCAGCTCCGTAAGCATTTCATGTAATTGAGTTGTATGCTATTTATTCCATGATTGCTAGTGTGTCTGCCTGAGTATATATATATATATATATATATGTTATTACTATAAATATTGTCATTATATATGTATGTATTTTAAAACTTCAACAGATTAAAATCTATAAGTAAAAGGCGATATAAAAACGACAACTTAAAAGGCTTATAAACTGCAACTTTAAAAAGTCTTTGCTTGCGCAAGTTTAGGAACATTGTTTTCCCTTCTTCTCCTTTTTCTTCCTTCAAACTGCCGTTTAATAAAATTGGGATTCTTCCTGATGAAGTTTGTTTCCGGATAAACTTCTTACCACATACAGTCTATCCATAGATAGATACGCATTGGAATGGCGGGGGAAGGTACTTCTAAATTGGAAAATTGACAGGTCCACATAGGATTGGTTTAGGAGTATTCTTTGTTCTTTATTTCTTATGCGTACCCTGATAGACGTTGATATAAAGCAGCGGTCATCCCAAGACAGGGTACTTCACATCTGTAATGGAGAGCCATGCGTAGTCGAACCAACTGAAGCTAAAGCATCTACTAAAGGAAGACATCATAATGTTACTCCTTGGGCGCCCAAGCGAATGTAATATTTTCAGACTGAGTTGTTAGGAGATGCTAATCATGGCATGGACTTGTACCAGGGCTGTTTGATTGTCAAAAATACAGATGGTGTTTGCATATGGTCTGTTAACGTTACTGCAATATGTACCTTTGCTAAACTATGTTGAATAGAGTCCCGTGTAAGTTACAGCAGTTGGATTGTGCTTCTATGCAGGCCTCATCTATTTATAATCTATATTAAGTGTCAGCATTAGTATAATATCTAATTAGACAACGCTTCTTCTTTTCCAGATGATATGTGATACATTCCAAGCCCAGAAGGCAGCAAAGAAGCTACAAAGATCGGTACGTATGCACACGCTCGACATTATCCCTACACATCATATTCACGTATCATAATCTGTATTCATGCAATTTTAACTAGAGCATGCTTCTGGTATCCCTAGAATTGGGAGAGATTGGGAGTTGTAAGCAAGTTATAGAAGAAAGCTGATTTATTTGCATGGAGGTAGTTCGTACACGATATTTCGCTTCACGCTTTTACCTTCTTACATCAATTGAACCTCATATTTTCAAAGTTTACTAAGGAGTGCTCAAGGTATGCATCCTGGAAGCTCTGCTTTTTTGGAAGATATCAAAATTTCGCCTTAAGGTCATACTAATTTTTCCGTTGGAAAGTTCATTAGAATAGATGCTAAGAAACAAGTACACTCTATACTAAAGGTTACAAGTATAGATGTAGTTAGCATATACATATATATATATATTTAGTTCACATTCGAACTTGAGGCCAAAATATATTGAGATAGGAAATCCATAGACTACAAAAAACAATGAAGAATGTTAGAAGAGTTAAAACGAGAGCTTAAGGTATCTTAAGTATTGGAAAAGTATATATACTTGACCGCATCTGCAAATAATTAAATTGGCATTCTTTATGGATCTATTATGACAGAAAAGCGAAGCAAGTGATAATTCTGATGGCGAGGATGATGGAGATAGCAATGGTGATGATGATCATGATAATGATGATGATCACAAATACTTAGTAGACGCAAAGTATCTCTACAGAACGTGGCAAGAATAATACAGTTGAAAAAGTTGGAGGTAAAGATCGACGTTCAGAGCATTGTGGAATGCTAAAGCAGTGGAACAAAGCAGTTATGATGATGATGATGGTAGTGATGGTGATGGTGATAGTGATGGAGATGGTGATGGTGATGATGATGGTGATGATGGTGGATGATGGATGATGGATGATGATGATGGATGATGGATGATGGCTTGTGATGTTGATGGTGATTATGATGGTGATGGTGATGATGATGGTGATGATGATGATGGTGGTGATGTGGTGGTGGTGATGATGGTGGTATTGGTGATGGTGGTGGTGGTGATGGTGGTGATGATGGTGATGATGGTGATAGTGGTGATGATAATGGTGATGATGATGATGGTAGTAGTGGCGGTGATGGTGATGGTAGGTACGTCGATAATTATGATGATAATGATGACAAAGACGATGAAAATTGTTGACTTTTAGATAATCATTTCTTTGTATACATTTTTACTGTTTTTTTATATTCTTTTACAGTGATTTTTGTTTATCAAAGCTACTCCTTTGAGTTACATTTTAATAAACACAATAACAATTTCTATCATCCAGATGTCCTCCTTCCGTGAAAACAAAATTGATCAACCAACGTAAGTACACAAATTAAAGTTAGTAGGATGATAGCGCCTGTTAAGCAAGCAAGTACTGCAATATGTTTCTACTGCATGCATCTTGTATTGAATTCCATCAGAGTAGAAGAAAGACAACAACTCCTTTCACATCTACGTTATGCCTTCGTTTCATCTACTTTGAATTCGCATTATTACGCATCGTATCCATGATATTATTATTATTAGTGTTATTACTGTTTTGTTTTTGTTCTTGTTATCTGTGGTTTTTGTGGCTTTTTAAAAATTTGTGCCTGGTTCGTATTATTACGAATATCAGTAAGTTATTTTAGAAGACACGTCACTGTAGGTTGAGCTTTTTATATTTTGATACGTCTAATACACTCAACGTGATATGCATAAATTATGGAAATAAGCACCTGAACAAAATCATTATTATTATTATTATTATTATTATTATTATTATTATCATTACATTTAATGTTACGCTCGGGATTTCGTCCATACTGTATACCATTAACATGTCATGTGTAGAGCACACCTGTTGCATTTGTGCTTGATGTCATCACATTAGATCTGCAACCTAACAATCAGTGAAAACTGCCTTCTATCCATGTGCGTAGATTTAGGGGGCGCGGGGGATCGTTCCCCTCACTTTTCAGGATACTTTATCGCCCCACTTTTGGGCCCATAAATATCAAATTGTACACGTTTGATCCCTTTGCCCCCCACCCATTCTTACAGGTCTCAGCGCCCATGCTTCCATCCACGCTACGACCTAACTGTGTCAGACTTACGTTACGCAACAGTATTGCGTCTCCATTACACTCGGATGTATCAGCATTGGGACGTATTACAATGCATTTGTATAACACCAAGATTATGTTGCCATTCCATCTGCAGCAAGTCTCCATTAAGACAGCATTGTTTTCTCACGGCAATCACTTTGCATATCAGGCATGCTTAAACTGCATCGTTATTGTTGCATACACATCATGACCTTTTCATATTGCCTTGATATGACTTGTGAAATGCAAGTTTACAAAATGGCCTTTCATGTAATTAGTTTTCCAGCCATCTATCCTTGGCTTCCTGAAAAGCTGTGTTTACCCTTTGCATTGCTTTGATATAAACCATGTGTAAGGCCCACTCTGGACTAAACCTTCGTGGCACGAACATGTGCTTGTGTTAAGAAACAAGTTAATATGCGAGCAGCTATGAGCCTCAACTCTTAAAAACCTAGACTGTAACTGCATGAAGATATGTACTGGCACCTTTCAAACAACGGACTCAGTAAACGACTCGTGGCACAATGCGTAACTCGTAGCTCGATTTAAATCTACAAAGGCAAAAATGTGAGAACTAATTAATATTCTACTTAACAACAACAACATTAAGCATAGTCAATACATGACTAATAAAAGGCAATATATATATATACAAATCGTGCATACCTCTTGTCTTCTTATTGTTTGATCTCTCTACCACGACGACCAAAAACTAACTGACAAGAATATTTGGACTCTACTATAAAACTCAAAAACGTGGTCAGATGGTCTCATGACCGTCATTAACTTGAATTAAACCTTACGGGACTAGTAACGGGGAAAAACAGGAAGCTTAAGGAGGAAAACCTACAATGTCCTACTCGATATTGCTATGACAACCAAAGGTTCAAAAGGTTAGGACTCAAACTTGGCCTACCAAAAAAATTACCAGTAAAAACACAGGGGGTTACACCATGTGAAAGGAAGGTTTAATAATAACTTAATATATCTTAATTAATTATAAAATGTCTTGTTAGTCATTGATTGGATTTCATGTGACTTTCATAACAAGTAGAGAAGGCAAGAAATAAAACATAAACCAATCGCTATCATTTGAATCCTGTGCTCTCCATTTCTCTGCAGGTACAAAATCAGCTTTTTGCAGCAAGTAAAATGGTTGCTATGGCGATCAATACTTAGCAACAAAAGGGAGCCTTTTATAAGCAAGATCAAGATCATAGAACAAGCGGTAAAATCGTGACGTATTTACTGATTACTTTGTGTATTATTTGATCAGCTATTATCGTTTGATTGGGTTTCAAATATTATGACCTCAGGATCAGTAGGAGGCGGAAAAACTGATTAAGGTGGAAAAGGTCATGATGTTTGTTATATGTTTCATAATACTATAGTGAGTAATTAAAGCTGTTTACAATAACTAAAGTGATGACATAGTATGATGAAGAGCTGCTTACACTAGTATCTAAAACCTGTTTCACTCTATATATCTATTCGACCTACTTTGAAAGAGTTCATTTGCTTCAATGCTTAATGTTGTTAAAATTTTTCCTTATCCACAAGCCCAAACTTTCACCGAGTAAAATATTTGTAACGATTTAGCACCGCACCAATTTAACGATTTTGCCACCGAATTTAGGCTAATGTTATTTAAAATGCCTTAAAAGGTTTAAAAATGGTAGTACTATGTTCTATTAATCTTCTCCTCCTCTTAATCGTTCACAGTACCATACTTTTTATTAATTGACAGTTTACGATTTACAGCCACAAGACTCGGTAAGGTTTAAGCCTGATTAAAACCTGAAAATTTAAAAATAACAATGGATGGAAATAGTACTGGTTTTTTCAGCGTCTACTTTTGTGCCTCGAACGCCACCTAAAAGTCAAAAATCGCTCAATGCCTACCCAACATTCCAGAATACGCCTATGAGTTGCGTACACTCCAAGATAGATACTAGATTTATGCTCAGAAAGTTAACTGTACTATGGTGAACATCTGTTGTGCATTGATCTCCAGGGATTGAAGGAAATGAACAAGAACAACCGGAGACAAACTGACGGAGTGAGAAGTTTTCGAAACAGGCATATCAAAGAGTAATTGTTTTATGTGAATTTGCATGAAATGCAGTGTACCAACATGTCTTATCACATCTTGCAGATCATGCTACAATCATCAGGTCAAATTGATCTATTCCTTCCTTTCAAAGAAGTTAGGTCTAAGCTGTTCACTGAAAAGTTTCTGAAACGCTGGACATAGTTAAGAAGACAAATTTATCTCAAATTTAAGTCGTAAGAACGAATTCACAATGCCTCGTAGCATCATTTTGTTGAGAGCTCACAACAACTTATAAAATACCAGATGTGTGACCATACAGAGGCTGCCGGGACATGTCTCCATAATCCTCCGAAAAGAAAATCTTTAAATCTGGTAATGTGGCCAAATCTGACATTTAAACGTGTGCTTTGTCTTAAGAATACGTTTCTAGTAGTTTCAAGGCATGAATCTTGTTATTGCCGCTAAATTTGTTTTGTTAGAGGGGAGAAATTGTTTGAAAGAGAATGTAAGAAACAATAACATAGCATTGTTTAAATCCCTACCGCATTAGATAGAATTAGCAATAATTGCGACTGCCATTTGACCGTAGGTAGCACGTTTATATCCTCCTTAACATGCTTCTGCGTTCCCATCTTTCAGCGGTGGTGCTATCAAGGGATAGCATAGCACGATGAGTTTTTTTAAAGTTTCTTATTTCTTGTAGGCAATGGCACTTATTGCTGGCTTGGTGTACCTACAGCTGCCAAATAAACAAAGCAGCATTCAAGATTTTCAAGGAGCCTTTTTCTTCATCATTATTGCAGCCACCATGGGATCCTTAACGTCATCCGTTTACGCAAGTATAACCTTTACTTTTGAAGCCTTGAATGAATGCTACTGCACTGAGTAAGGGTTGAGTATTCAGCATCCATACAACGACGCTAATTCGAGCTTCTAGGTACTCATATGTTAGGATACCTTAATAAGAACTCAAGTTTGACGACGAATGCTTCGGTCACACCGGAAACGATAACGATTACGATCAACGATTAAGATTACGATTACGATTACGATTACGATAACGATAACGATAAATCGTTGGAAAAGAGGTCACACCCACATGAAACATCAAAAGACTTTGCTGTTATTGACGTGAGAGAATCGGTAGATGAACAGGTATTAGTGACTGTGGCGATTCTAGGGGGAGGCCGCCCAGGTCATGGCCCAGGGCCCCGCGCCTACAAGGGGCCCTGCACTTTAAATCTAAGAAAATAGTACGTGGCTAACTGTCCATATTAATCTCCTGGTATTAAGCGAAAGTTTGGAAACTATATCCACTGAATGAAACATGATCAGTCCTGAACTGCCTTACAATGCATGACGTCATAGGGCCCCGCAAACATTTTATGCCCAGGGCCCCGCACATTCAAAAACACCACTGAGTAGTGACCATTACCAGACATGAGCACTGCACATGAAGATTTGATGGTGATGAGCAAATGACCTGTTGCAGATGAAATATTTGCAATGATTGCCGAAAGAGGTGCTACACGATCATATGCAACCTGTGGCAGTTTTAAGTTTTAAATGCCATTACCAAAAGGCATGCTGATTGCATCAGGATTCAACAGTGACGATGAAGGGAGAAATGCTGCATTCTCTAATCATTCAGCTGAAAGCAACGAACAGTGACATGCTGTTTCCTTGCATCCTAAGATCCTGAATATTAGCCTGAGTCTACTTAAATTTGTGTGTATAATTTAATCAACTACCTGTTGGAAAATTAAAGTCAGTTATGAATAAATATTAACTAAGTCAAGAACCGAGAGAGAGAACAATTTTAGTAGATGACCTTAAGTATTATTGTAATCCGTGGTTAGACTGAGCAAATGTAGTTGTTTATTTTTAAATTAATATTGCTGCATGCAGAGTCTAATTCCGAGACTTCAAAATAAGATATCAGTTTAGCAACTTGAGTACAGATACCGGCCGAAATACTAAGCAATCTGACTTGAAACCTACATCATTTATTAAAATAGTCCGGCACCGATATTTCATATAACGATATTTTACTATTGCGTCGGTTTAGCATGAGTAAGGTGAGAAACATTTCCTTATAGTTCTACAACAGTTGAGCTAAAATCATCTACAAAAACACAAACAAGCCCTTCCTCAACACCCATACTCACTAAAATGCCTATTAAAAACATGTGACTGTGTTGAAATTTAGAAGGATGATAATTTTGGAGTCATTGGAAAGGCTGGATCTTTCTTTGATTTTGGCCGTTCTGGAATAAGTCCATATAAAAGCAAATAACCCTGGCTTTGCAGACGGAGCAAATTATTTTATTCATTGGACCTTAAACATTTTGCACAGCTGGGTATAAGTTTCATTGTTTCCTTTGTCGTGTTCCTCTCTGACCACTCTTGCTTTGTGGAGTGTCAAGCGAAAAAGACTTGATGTAATAAAGTTGTTTTGCTATTATTTCTTGCTGTCTTTTCCTTGCCTAAATTTTATGAAGCGTAGAGAATTTGAAGATTTTAAGAGGTTTTACTCCGCACACTCTAATGTATAATTAGGGATTAGAAACGTTCATAACGTAGCTTCCTCTAGGATTGGAATGTTGGAGGGCTGTAATTTGACAATCTTTCAACAGTGAAGAAAGTTACGTAGTGGGATTTGTTCGAAGGTTTCTTGCTCACCTCGTTTCTTGTTATTTTAATTTCTCAGGTATTTCCAGCCGAGATACCGGTACTTGTAAAGGAGCATCAATATGGAATGTATAGCACAGAAGCTTATTTTTTAGCAAAGACAATTGCAGAGGTACTTGTTAAAATGTTGTTGTTTCCCGTTATTCCACCATTATGATTTCGTGTACTCATACATGTGTACTATAATTTTGACCACGGCATCTTTTATTCTGCAATCTTCTCTGTAAAAATATTCTTGGAGGTATGTTCTCCTGATAAGATGTATGCTATCTTTCCTTGTTCCTACTTAAATTCAAGTTTTCAAATTCAAAGTGTTTAAATTCAAGTTCAATATTTTAGCTAAAAAGAGAAAGGAATATTTCGTAAAACAGATCAAGTTAAATTAATGGCTGATATGGGGAAGTAGCTCTAAGGCATGGTTTGGCAACTGTATATCTGAAGGGGTCGGGTCTCCTTATGGAAGGGTAGTTCACATTCATAAAAGATGCCCAACATCTGATTGTTGCATTATGTCAGTCAGTTTGGCATCCTTTTTTAACGCTCCGAGGTTCGTGTTGAGATGGAAAATGGGTAGATAATATGTCCTTAAACAGACAGGACTGGCCCTTGGTTTTCATTTTACCAACACGTGATAACGTCGGCCAAACAACTCGTTAATCGACCCAGTTTCAGTTGCCTTCCGTTCAATTCCGTTTAGAATTTTTCAAATATCTTTTTTCTTCATTATAATTATTTAATTCAATTATCTTCCGTTTCCTAGTAAACACGTGACACAGAATTATTTAAACCTGTATCTTTCATCAAGGAAGGATGTTTGTGGTTTTACATAGGCAACAATACAATGACTGACTTAAACAATTGCTACAATTCGAATCACATTGCAAAGCGCAATTAGTCTACTATGTCACAAATACCTAGGGTTGTTCAAGACCAGATAGTAACGCATACCCTTTGCAGACTCGGACGTATGAACTTGTAAAACGGTAACATGATAGCGTAGCTTTTGATTCAAGAAGTAGACTTTAATTGTTTTAATTGTTTTATGGTTTTTAAACATCTCTCTACATAGTTTCCGTTCTATATGCCTGGACCGCTACTATTTGCAATCGTAACGTTCTGGATGATGGGTAAGCATTGTAAACTTTCTTTCCTTGTCGTTTCTATATATGTATCTATCTTTCAAATTAAGTTAGTCTCCAATTTAGAACGTTTAAAGCTACTTGCTTACAACCAGTATAAGGGAGGGGGCTTATTTTCGTGTTGCAAGGCACGTTGTGCCTGTAGTCATCGATATATAATATTTTGTGGTTCCAAGGTTGGGTGTAGCTCCATGAAAAACATGTGACTATATTGGCCAAGCCACCTTAGTGGAGACATAAATTTAAAAAAGAATTAATATTATGATCCTTGACTCCAATTCACTATGACTTGTCAATATTCCGTGTTTGCATCCCATATATAGGGGAAAACGTATGTTTTACGATCAAGATCATAGGAAGTACAAGGCTGATGAAAATTGCATAAAATGGGGATACGTGCGCACTTGGCAGGTTGGAAGGGGAGGCTAATTTTTGGACATGTAAGGAACAGTAATCAATGATTAAAAATTTTCCCGTCCCCTTCACTTTATTAGGACCCCCGTTTGTTATTGGTTGGAGTTAGCAAATTACTTGCTATGTTTCTTTGAATAAAATTTTGTTCTTCAAAAGAGTAGAACTATCATCGCTAAGACTCTACGCTTGAACAATTTCTGGATGCAGCCTGTAGTTGCAATTTGTGCGCTTGCTTTGTTGTTGCACGAAAAATGATTTGCACCCTCGATATTTTAGAGCGCGTCTTTGATTTTGTAAAATATTTCTACCCTACTCTACGTAGATTTAACTTGGGTACTTGTCGCCTCAGAGCACGGTATGTTGTTACGTACTTTGATATTAAGATATTTACTAGCACTTGGGGGAGGGCACACGTATCCTAAATGACACCAGTTTGCTATGCCATTGCTGGAAATGGGCTCCAAGTAGGTTTTTTTTTGTTTTAGCGTATTTAATCAAAACCTTCTTACCTTCTAGGATGCCGTGCTGATGCTGCTGCATTTTTCATATACATTGCGGTCGTCCTACTGATCAATCAGGCATCCTTGGCATTTGGTAAGAAAATAACCTGCGTTTTTCATTTTGGAACGAAGTAAAGTAGTTGTATTGCATGGTTACAGCCCTGTACCAGTATATATATATATATATATATATATATATATATATATATGTATATATATTTAGTGTAGTGGTAAAGTGGGTGTT